>WYDI02026810.1:2937-34085 GCA_009867235.2 Psittacus erithacus | reverse complement strand
TTTAATTCTAACTGGGCCTTAGCTTTCCTAACCTGGTCCCTAGCTTCCTGGACAACATCCCTGTATTCTTTCCAGGCCACTTGTCCTTGCTTTCACCTTTTATAAGCCTCTTTTTTCCCTCTAAGTTTCCTCAGCAGCTCCTTATCCACCCGTGGAGGTCTCCCGGCCCTCCTGCTGCACTTTCTTCTAGTTGGGATGCAACCCTCCTGAGCTTGTAGTAGGAGATCCTTGAATACCGACCAACAGTCTTGGGCCCCCCTGCCCTCTAAGGCTATATCACATGGAACCTTACTAAGCAGGTTCCTGAAGAGGCCAAATTCTGCTTTCTAGAGGTCAAAGTCTGCTCTCTATAATCATAAGATTATCATAATTTGCTACAATATTATGACTACATCAATTTTAACATTTAAATTTTAATGGCATAAAGAACAGATTACATTTTTATGTATGTAAAACATGACCTAAACCATTGATTTGTCCTTTAATTGCAAACAGCTGATCACGTAATTTAGGCTCTCATGTACAAGACATTGTGTGGGTTTTTCTACATTTGTAATATACTTGTCATCAGCCTGCTGTCTATAAGGAAACAAAACAAGTAACACCAATGTATCTGTGGATTTCAAGCTCAGAAAATTTCCCAAGTAAATCAGTCGGCCTCTATTTGACTGATTGCTGGTAGAAATAAGAATAATTTATTTTATTCTTTTCCCTGTGATGTTAAATCCCTGAACAATAGAACTGCATTTTCTATTTGCAACATGAAACACCGTGTGCATTCTTCATTTTATCAATATCCCATGTGTAAAGACACCTCACAGTTGGCCAGATGGTAAAAATGCACATTTGGCCATTTTCCTGTTTTTTGGGTTGCCTGTGTTATTTTGTGTTATGTTTCCCTTTTAGTTATTTGTTCTTGAATGTGTTCCCCTGTGCCCTTGCTTTTCCATAAAATTGCCTTTACTCAAAGCAACAGCAAGCTGTGTGGTCATGTTGGATAGGTTTGACACTGTTTTCTCTCAGTGGGCTTCCCAGCACCTGCTGTAATACCCATAATCTAAGCCTCCTTTTCCTCCAGTGTTGAAATATTCTTTATTTTTGGAATGCAAGAGTCAACAGATGTGATTGAAGATAAAAAGACATGGTACCACTGTGAGATTACAGTCAGGGATGAGGGTGGAATCATGCAGAATAGCTGGCCCATACAGATGTATGCTGGTTGTCCACCTGTAATGAGAATGATTTTCAGTATACTGTTTGGATTATATGGGTAGATTAACTAGGTTAATCAGATCATAGAAGTTAACAAAAGTGCTAAGATATTAGCCATAAATATAATTTATAATTTAAAACTCCAAGAAAAACATTGCCTGACATTATGCTTGCCTGATGCAACACACCTTCACGAAACAAAATACAACAGAAGTAACTGTTCAGCAGTTCAAAAAGGCTTACGCTGTTTCAAAAACTGAAGATCTCCCCGCTCAATTTAGACACCAAAATGATGCCTAAATCAGAAATACAGTTGTTGGAGTTTCTTTCTATAGTTCAAGAAAGCAAACAGATCAGTTTGTATCTTCAACATCTGAATCTGTACACAAAACAGAAATGAAAGAGGGCAACGGTTATGTAGATTCCCAGGGCCTTCAGTCAGAAGCTAGAACACACCAAAAGATATGGGTAAACTCAACCCCTTCCCAAGATACTCCATTGAGTAAATGTGGGAGAAATTAAGTTAAAGGAGTGGAAATATGTCATTGAGCATTAAGATGAGATTCCGATCATCTTAAATTTATGTGCTAAATATAGGTGTCAACTATGACATAGTCATCTGAGGTCACATTTGAGTCTACAGAGAGGTAATTAGTACAGCAAATGGAGTCTTTAGTGACACTGGAATTAGCAGATATATTTGTCAAAAGTTGTCATGGATAAGATTTCTAAAGAGGAGAAATTTCTCCTTTTACAACAGCTGTATTTTTACACATAAAAGAATTTTGTTTCCATACTACTTTACGCAATTTCCCAAACATCTACACCTACTTTTTTTTGCAATGGATTATGACTGACACAGTGATTCTGCTCATAAGGTTTCAAAAGCAGGGTCACTTACACCAGACGATGTGACACTACTAAGCTCAGTTGATGAAGTGGCAGAAAGCAAGCACAGGCTGCTTTAGGAAAAGCTTGCACTCACACAGGCATATGTAGACAGACAGGTAGTGCAGCGGCAATTTTTACTGAAGAAGTGATGTGGTCAATGCTGCTTCTGCTAGAAGCCCTGCCCTGCTGCAGGCAGCCACGTGTGCCATTCAGTCCAGAGTTCACAACCCTTTTCTGGTCATGCAGTCTGTTGTAACTGGCTGGCAGGTACAGCTGCCCTCTCCAGTCTACTTGGAAGTACATCAGACATCCATTCCTTACATATATGCAGGGGGGCACCATTTTGTTTCAACCAGCATATCATGACAAGCAGGACCCTGTCATGAACACGTCATAACCCATGTGGGCTTTTTGCAGGCCTTTTGGTGTGTTTGCTCTGACCTGGCAGCCATAGATCATGACACACAGTTCCTCAGTTCTTGACTAAGGCAAGGTCATGATGCTCCTGTGAAAATTTTTTTGTTAGGTTTCTTTGCTCTACATGCTGTATTGTATGAAATTATGTGTGTATCATAGCATGTTTCTGTACTTTTTTCCTCATGAACAAAGAAGGGAAATAAAAGAATATAATTATCTGATAAGGCTGTAAACAAGTACAATCGGTTAGGGTAGTACAGGACAGTTTGTATTTTTATAGCTCAGTAGTTCAAGGCTAAAGGGAGTTGCCATGCTGCCACTGCCATTGCATACAGCACACAACTGTTGAGGTTTTGCTTTGACAAAGATATGTCTTCTCAAGTTGAACCATAGTTGAAAGCAGAGACTAAAAACAGAAATGCAATTTGATACCAGCCTTTATTTCTGTGGGGTATTTGCTCACTAAGTTTCAATTTATGGCAATTGCAACCCTCAAAATCTGTCCTTAAAAGTCAGAAATGCACTTTAGACTCTCAGCTTCAGTAGACAATGAGAAGAGAAGCTTTTTCTCTGTATGTTTCTGCAATAGAATAGTTTGAGTTTCCTGCATCAATTACACAATATTTTTCATCAGCAATATCTTCTACCTTTTCTAAGGCATCCTGTGATTCGAAATTGATGAAGAAATTAAAAAAAAGCAGTTTCCAAAGCAGAAATTCCCAAGAGGACACAATGCTAAAGTCCTGTTGGACTGCTGATTTACTTGTTCATAGAGACGTGTTCAAATATAAGTCATCAGAGAAGGCATTATGTACCTCTGTACAGATTTTATATCAAGTACCATCTTGATCTCTTTATCAAATGGAGGCATTTTCACACTCAAGTCCAGGTAATGCTTTCAGTTGTGACTTTATTTCACAGTGTTGGTCCATGTCTGCATTTTGGAAGTTGTGCAGTAGCTGTCTCTGTGTGTTTAAGCATCCGTGGGTGAGAAATCTGTAGGATCATTTGTCAAAAACCGCACTTAGAAATAGTTCTGTTTTGGAATGCAGAACTCCAACATTTCAGCTTAAGCAGCTGTAGGCTGAAGATATTTTTCTCCTCCTACTCTCTAAGTATTGAGGGAGACAGTCCACATTACAGAAAACACCCACTCAGTATTAGTAAGAATGCTTTTAGTAGAAATCCATTATAGTAAAATTAACTATGTTCAAGACAATTCAAAGGTGGAGCATCTTCTTAAACTATTTCACCAAGTGAATTAGGTTAACATATGAGAGAACAGATAAAATAGATAACTGTGTCAGTTTATACAGATCATGAAAGTCCTATGGCATCTTACTAAGTATTCTGCAGCAGAATTTCTTCCTCTTAGACATTAGAAAAGCATAAGAAAGTGCAGAAGGGTCAGTACATGGGAGGTAACACAGAAAATATTTCTACAGCTGGGAAGTGCTCCAATCTGATAGTGACATCTCACTTACAAAGTAGGAAATCTTAGCAGAATTAGAATACCTTTCAAGCAAGGATTAAGAAGTCAGTTGTTGATCATCCAGTCACCAGGTAACCCTTGCAACTGATATTACGATAGTCATGTGACACACAGATTGTGTGTTCTCTTTTAGACATGCAGTCAAGGAGACAATTCAGGTGTTTATTGTATGTAAGTATGGACATCATGGCCATAAACAAGCTGTACAAAATACGGTACACTGCTCAGGAGAGCTGCTTATAAGGCATTGTAATGATTTGGACTCATGTATTTGCTAAGCAAAGTAACTTTATGAAGGGAAGCCCATCTCAGAAAATGGAAAGTCTGTCAAAGATTCATGGGCACATCGAATGATCTCCAACAGCCAACATATAGAAGCAAACGGGATGACCACAAAAATCCTTGCAGTTCTCACTGAGCAAGCCTCATGTGGTAAAAACAGACTCGCTGATTTTCCTGTTTAGCTTGATATTCTATAAAAATTGGAGAATTTCTGCCAGGAACTAAGCATTCTCATTTGTTACCTGTGTCAGTGGGATTTAACAAACCTCAGTGCCATTCTGCAAGCTTGGAAATTAATAACCAAGAATTTATCTAGACTCATATAATAATCTTAATTTAGATGCTTTTTTTCCTATTAAATCCATAAGAAAATCCCACTTTTCTAAATAAAACTAATTGTCTGGAGCTGCTAGTGTTTCCTTCAAATTAAACACAGTACATTTATTCAGATCATTACATGATTAAGCCTGAAACAATCTCACTAGTTTTGAAGTAGTACCTGATATCACTAGAATGTTTTAATTACTGAATCATCAGACTGTGTAGCATAGTGAAATTTTGTACTCTCAAACCTTAAGATAGCTGCAGAAACCACAGAAAATAATTTTTTTAAAACTGTATGTTATTGAGAAATTAACGTGAAACCACAATATAAACTTTTCCTATTCTACTCATAGTAAATAAGCTACATAAATATTGTCATCTAAGCTATTTTAAATAAAATGTAGTATAATACTTTTTTTTTGTTGTTAAATTCTGCTATTTAACACTACCACTTGGCATTTCCATTGTGCAATTCATCCAAGGATATGAGAATGCATTATAAACTTGAATTAATTAAACCCACAGTAGTCTCATGTGAAGGGAATGGAACAGAGGAGTCATTTTACATGTGACTTAAATGCAAACACCTTTGTGGTAAAATGTGCCAGCTCTTTAAGACTCCATTGCCTCATAAGGCAGTAGATTAAGACAATAAGTGATTAATATTAAACTAAAACTGCAGAATTAACGTACTTAGGTAAAACCTGCTTGCATATATTGTGGTTTAATCAAAACACTAAAACCATGTAAAATTCCATGTAAAGCATTTA
The DNA here is from genome assembly GCA_009867235.2 of Psittacus erithacus. Classification (NCBI taxonomy): domain Eukaryota; kingdom Metazoa; phylum Chordata; class Aves; order Psittaciformes; family Psittacidae; genus Psittacus; species Psittacus erithacus. Next base: position 28,697 of record WYDI02026810.1, on the reverse strand, counting down.
TTCTTTTATTTGTTCCTTCTGCCTCTAGGTAGACAACCAGCCTGCAGAAGGGAATCCTCCTGAATTTGTAACTCTTCTTGGTGCTACTGCTTGTTAAAGTACATTATAACTACTGTGTTGGACTATTGTAAGGATACAGTAGGCAAAACATTTTCTCCTCTCTAGACTCTGTACCTAAAACATTCTATAGAAACTGAATTCCCTAATGAAGAGGCTTTCTTCAGTTCTATATTAATGCCATCTATCTGTAGTAATTTTAACCCATCTATCATACTTCAGAATGATTTCTGTTTTAATTAATCCCTGATAAAAAAAAAAAATAAATAAATCCATCACAACTGTTCACTTACAGAGAAGCCAAAATTTCCTCCCTTTTAATCATCAGTTCAGTAACAACTGTTGTGGTAAAAGCAGACATTTTCAAGCCATCTTAAGGTCATTCTATGTCCTAATCAGAACGAAATAAACACATGAAACTTAACATCATGAATATGTAAAAAACCCCAAACAAACAATAAAAACCCCCCACCAAACTAGTTTAAAAGCCTAATTATGGTGAAGAATGAAAAATAAATCTCCCTAGAAACACAGTGCGTGGTGATCTGTTTTGACAGAGGACCACCTTTGAAGATTATATTCAGCAGCCAGGACCCAAGTGGGCCAGCAGACTGAACTGCCTTGCCAAATTTGATGTGTTTATATTCAGACAGTATGATTTCAGCCCCTTAGGAATATCTTAATGTTTAATGGATCTAGTTGCCTAAACTGTCTTCCAAACACTCAAACTCCAGATTTTGTACAAAGGCCTTGTTTTTTCCTATTCCAGTCCCTACTATTTTGTCTTAGCCCTTACGAGTGAGCAAACATAAACCTGCTTTGTGCTCCTTCTACTCATTCATTTTAAAGAGTCTCACAAGACTGCGGCTTTGAAGCACACATTTTTCTGTGGAGTAAAATAGTTATTATTTCAGTGTTATAACTGAAACTCACCAAAATTCTGCAAGAATTTAACATAAGTGCTAGAAGACAGAAAAGAAACTTCTGATACATATTTATGACTTGCTCAAAAATCTATTTAATGTCAGCAAAAATGAAGAGGCCTGAGAAAATTTACTTCATGGTCTATCAACTTGTAAATAGTTGGCACAAAACATCTAGAGATGGGGAGAAGGAAATACAGCATGCAATTTTTGATTATTAAAATGATAGCAAACTAAGAACACATATGGGCTTTGAGTAACCTATAAATATTTATACAATAATGACTAGAATAAAGATTAAAAGAGTTAAGAAGATTAATTTTCTGGACAAAAGCCACAGAAAATGCTATTACTGAAAGGGCAAATCCTTTGTCTCCACCTCAGACCTCAGCACTTCTTTTTTGTGTTTTCACCATGAAGATTTTGCTTGCATTGATAAATTAGGTATATACATATTTCGCCTATGATATCACAGTGTAAGCATATACACAAGGAATAACATTAGGCCATCAATACATAATTTCAGGTTAGCACAAATTTCTCAAATATGTAAAAAGAAAATAAATTGTTCACCTCTAAGATACAGTCAGAAGTATTTGTATGTGAACATGAACATTCAGTTTCAGACTGTTGGCTCGGTAAGTCACAAGGTGAAAGAATGCAACATATGATCATGATGATCATGCTGGGAAGACGATTTAGTTTGTATTTTGACAACAGCTCAAGGCTCTGCTATCCTAAAACCAACTGGACTCTCTTTCTGGAGAACATGTGGTCACAATCTGCCAGCTTAGTATAAATGATATGCAACATCCTCTCCCTGCCCACTTTCTTCTGACACCCACTCTTCCTTACACTTTCCTCCATGGGAGGGGATTTTTTTCCCCTCTAGGCTTGCTTTTTCACACACTCAGCAATGTCATACACATATATTTGATCTTAGTCAAATCTCTGCCTATGTGTCTGCTCTGGTTGAGGGTATCAATGACAGTGGAGAAGTGGGAATGAGTGGGATGGTATATAGGACCTTCAGCACCTGTTAGTTAGAAAGAGGAGGATTCAAGGAGGCTACAAATCTTCACTTCGCTTGGCATCTTGAAAGAATGAGGCAGATGACAGATTTAGTGGTCTCCATTATCCAACAATAGTACATTTTTTGATTTGTCCATTTTTTTTAAGGGGTAGAGGAGCTGTCTCATTTGAGGCTGCACCTGAAATCAACAAAAAAGTTTTTGCACCTTCATGTTCAAAAAATTATATGAGATGTGTCTTAAATTAATCTCAGATACTTGGGAAAGGAGTAGTGGAACCTCACTTAAAAAATTAGTTGCGTTAGGTTTCCCTTTAAGGGGAGAAAGGAGTTGAAAGGTCTTCTGAGAGGATGACTTGGACTACCGCCACACTCAAAATCCTGTTATGACCAGAAGAGAGCACACAAATGTATATGAAATCAAAACTTCGGTCAGTCCAGTTAACATTTTAAAGAGAAAGACCGTGCCCAGCCCCTGGCAAGCCACTACTGCCATGGGGGCCGCACTGCTGCAGGGGTAAACGGGATGGAATCAGAAGTCAGAATTGTCTTTTGTATTCACTGTAGGTAGAGGATAAGACAATACCCTCCTACAATGCCACAAGCGTGTACTCCAAATTATGTGGGATAGATCTAATCTAAAATGTCTTAAAACCTCAGGCAAGGGCTGTGTTTGGGTATTAATTCAGTTAGTTCTTACTTTTTTTACTTCTGTTTACATTATTATGTTACATTTAAAACACTGCATTAAGTCCTTTCTAGTGGCTGTGAAGTACCATGCAGGTTAGACAAGTTATTTACATTTTTAAAGGAAAGTTGAAGTTACTATGGCGCCACAAATTGGACTGTGTGGAAAATGGAAATGATAAGAATTTTCTGTTCTTAGAACTAGGGAGATTTTACTCAATATCTTCACTGTGAGGAAGGATTTTAAAGAAACACTTCAAAACATACAAGAATATTTAACTGGCACAGCTTAGAGCTTAGCATACATGTTTGTCACTATTTTTTTCTCTCTCTCCCTCCCACCCCGGACAATTGAATACATAACCAAGCAAATTTAGTTCAGTTATCACACATTTGGCATGGAGTAGTATTGAATCATATACAAAGAGCCTTTCTTTGGAAAGGTGGTTTTGATTTTGGTCTTCCTTTAGGCTGTGACAGGTGGGGAGAGATATCGAGAACAACACGTGAGCAGCTCACTCTCCCTCTGTGGAGTCTCCTGAGCTTCCCTTGCTCTGTTGCTAAGGAACAGGATAAGCATACAGCTGCTGCTCCTCTTCTTGAAAATCACAGCACCTAAAATGTGATTAAGAACTGTCTGTTTTTGTGTTGAGGAATCACAGGTTTTAAAGCTTCAAGCCCAGGATCCTCTGAAGCATAATGGAGAAAGGAATAAATTAAAGACAGGGAAAAATAATCTTACTAAAAATGTCTCAAGCAAGCTGCTGCTCTTTTAGTTTAGAGCTATGTATAAATACAGCTATTTATAATCTGCTGCTGCAATCATTATGTCAGTATACTCAGTGCAAAATTCTGCAAATAGTGCTGTGACTCAGAAGATACAGAATTTTTATCAAGGGCAGGTACTGTACAACTTGGATCTCACTGATATCTTTGGGAGTTTTGTGACTCTAAGAGTAATTGGTCTCCAAGCTTGCAATTACAAAGGGCATAAGTAATAATGCAGCCTATTATTATTGATACTTAGAATATATTATAAATGCATCTTTTTAAAACTATCATTACTTATGGTATTAAAGATGTGTTAGTTTTCTCTCTGTGATTCTGTATGGAAACGCAATGAAGTGCAGATGACTTTTCTGCCTTAAGGACCTCATCTGCCTGCTATATAGCCACATGCTACACAGTAAAAATGTGAGCACATTTTCATATATAGAAAGGCATGAGTCTTCTTCCTCTAAAACTCTTCTCTGATACTGATGGGTTACAGTTGGCATGTCATCTTCTTCCTCCACCATCTTAGTCTTGCTTTGGACTAATTTGCTTCTGTCATAATATGTTAAGACATTTCTTTGTCTTTAAAGCCAAACTACTTTGGATCTCAGAGAAGTAAAGAGGACAACCCAAATTGCATCTGGTCTTGTGCACAGTTTATGAGAAAGCAAGATCTATAATAGAAAGGCTTTACAGATTTACAAATGGTCTCAGTTTTTTTTTTTTTCTTGTGAATACACTTAAGCGCTACTGATTATCGAGATGACACCAAAAGCAAGAAGTAGGAGATAAAAGACACAGCAACACCAGCTGGAGTGCAGTCAGTAAAACTGGCTCACTTCTGAGAAAGTGTACAAATCATTCCTTCTGAAAGACCACAGCAACAGAAGTGTTTCTTCTACATGTTAGAAAGCTCCAGGAGATGACACTTTTTCCCAGCCCTGCACTGATCCTTCAGTGTAAGGTTCTCATCACTGAAAAAACATACAGAAGTACATATGTAATACTTTTCCTCTGATATAGGTTACATGCATAGATAGATCAATCAGAGACCAATTTCTTAATGCTAGTTTTGTCCAGAAGCCCAGAATTAGATACATTTTTAAACTGTCTTTCATTAGGGCCTAGCATTCTCTTTCTGTATGCCAGTGTTGAAAATACAACACTAGTGAACATTAAAAACATTTCACATTTTACAGGATAAGGCCTCAGCTGCTGTTACTATTAATTAATTATTAATTATCAATTAATTGCTACTTTGACCACATATTTACCATTTATTGACCAGATATTTACTAACACTTATTTTTGTTTTCAAACATAACTTCCATGTATGACTTGTGCGTGAAAATCTGTTGGTCTAATAATTCAAGATCAGTGTTTCCAGGTATTTCTTGGCAGTTTGCAGTTTATCAGCTTGTTAGTTACCAGACTTGACAATCTTACTCTCATCAGTATGTAATGTCACAATTCTCCAGGTTTCTCTAGCTGATACCTTTTGATTAAATTGACAAAATGGTTTTACTGTATTTCAGACAGAGATGCATTGCTTTTGACTTGCTGATTATGTGGCTGCTGATAAAGAAGTTCCACTTCAGCAGCTTCAGAATCAACAGCAAAAAATGCAACTGTATGCCATATGCTCGCTCTTACTTTATTACTTTCCTTTTTGGTATTATTGCAGTCTGGGGGCTCCCTAGATATCTAACATGGTAGGTTTTGATCTTTTAAAATGTCATACTGCTGCCAGGACACTGTTTGAATGGGTTTACTGTCATCAGTTCAGAAGGATAGCAATAGCAAAAGAAACCTGGAGAGAAAGCATTTTCCCCTCATCGATTTTTGACCTGAAGGGTCCACGCAGCACACATCTGTTATCCATGAAAAATATCAGCTGGCATCTTCACTGATTGCCCTTAATTTTTAATGTATACTAGGCAGCAGAGAACAAATTAATTTTCCTGAGAAATGGCTTTTATTTTGCAGATATATCTTCAGTTTCATGTGTTGCAACATAAAAGCTTTCCCTGTACCTAGCAGTGAAATTGTATCCACAGAGGTTATAGAGGCCAAAAAATTCAAACCCACCTTTACCTAGATCTCTCTACATTGTTACATAAACTGATTGCATAATCCAGCTGCTGTCAGCTCCTGTATGGGTCTCATCAGAAGTATTTCTCAATGTACCTACCTTTGATGAAATCTTTCTATTTCTTCTCTTCCATTCTTCTTAGATGATGCTGTCACTCTCAGTAAGCCTTGATAACCCCTTTAGCTCTAAATGAACCTAAAAGGTATAAACATCAAGGGAGAGGAACAGCTACCAGGAAAGTAAAAATGTTTAACTTAAATCAAAAATACTTAAATCTTAAATATAAATAGCATATGCTGTGTTTTATGACTACCAATTATATGTACAAGTACTATTAATGAGATCTGAAAATTAAGATCCATTATGAGAGATATTGAGACATATCCTGTTCCTCACCTTTTTCTCCAGATTCTGTGAATCTCTGATATTTAGTAATGTTTGAAACTTATAGTTATTAAAAAATGCTGACTCCATAGCATGATAAAAAAAAGTAGTACTCATATTAAGCAAGACAAAAGACTTTTATTTTAAGGGAAAAAAGGAATATGTAGGCATATACTTTTAAACTCAACCCTGCAGGCTATTTTGTCTGTGGCATTTTTTGTTGTGATCAGTTTCTAGACAGGTAGCTGCATGTATATAAATTGCATTTAAAAGTATTTTAAACAAAAAGGCTTGTTTTGACCACTCTTCAGTGATGCAAACTGGAACAATTAAAACTGACTATTACTTAGCCAGAGGGAACAAAACATAAACACCAAATAAAGTATCAGAACAGATAAGCAGAACTATTAGTTTATCACTGACTTAAATAACTTAATATTATCAGGTATGAAAAAATAACTGATGATCCATGCAGATTATCAACTGTAAACAACCAGTATTAAATACTTGATCAATAGCAATAGGTATGTTAGTGAGAGTGATGAGGCACTGGCACAGATTGCCCAGAGAAGCTGTGGCTGCCCCATCCCTGGAAGTGATCAGGGCCAGGCTGGATGGGGCTTTGAGCAACCTGGTCTAGTGGAAGGTGTCCCTGCCCATGGCAGGGGGTTGGAACTAGATGAGCTTTAAGACCCCTTCTAACCCAAACCAGTCTTTGATTCTATGAAACACAAGACATTTGGAAAGCCATTAAAAAAAAAAACAAAACCAACAAAAACCCAAAAAACAAAAATCCAAACCCAAACCACCTAACCTTAGCTGTACTGGGCATGATAGATTCTTTGCACAATAGGTAAATCTAAGCAAAAATACTCTGATCAAGGAACATTAATTTCATGAACAGTAATTTCATGAACAGTATCTTCCTGCTGTACTTCTCACAGGATGGGACTGATTCATGAACACGATTTGTACTCAAAGGCTTAGCTTGGTAATGGCAGTTTCAGTGCCAGCAGACATTAACATAAAAGGTTCTTCCGAAGAATGTTGGATGGATATCTGCTCTAAAATCCTTGAATTGTTATGCTTACTAGATTATGACAATACTTTAGATTTCAAAGCCTTTCAAGCGAAACAAGAGGAAGTATTGCCTGTTCAGAGCCAGGATCAAAAGTTCAACTACGCACTTTTTCTGTCTTCTAAAAATGGGCATAAAGTAGCCCTTCCAGCACATGTGGAATACAAATCTATATATTTCAAACAAGCTTATGCATTTGATGCTGTTATAGAGTGGAATATGTAGACAGGAGAAGATGGTCCTCCACCTTCACATGTGTTTGATAGAGAGGAGCTACAAAAATTTGATTTTTGGTCTTCACCCAGATCACATGCATTTTTTTTTTATTTTGTTTTCTTTTGTGGAGTCCCAGATGTGTCCATACTTGTATTTCTGCCTTTATTGCATTTCTTGGGGCATGTTGGTGTCCTCCCAGGTAATCAAAACTCATCTACAGTACCAGCATTTGCAGATCCCTGCCTCACTGACAAGTAGCTCAGCACAGGTAGAACACTACATTCTCTTGAAAGTATGTTCATAAAATTGTATAATAGACTTCAATAAAAAGCAGTGGATATTAGTAAAATTGCCTGTTGGGAACTTGGAAAAAGTAATCAACTAGCTCTGTATTACAAAGAAAACAAGCTTATGAAAGCATGCTCAGAACTGATTCTCTTAGAGATGTTTACTGTCACCAAGATGCAGAAATGAGCACTTGCGAAGGCAGCAGCAGGCTGATGAAGCAGTAGATGTCCTAGACTGGTGGAGGTACTGCAACAGATTCAGAACAGCAACAAAAAGAGCAAAATGCAGGACAATTTTCTTATAGAGAATTTTTACAAGGATAATAAGTCAAGAAACAATTTTTTCATGTAGTTTACCCTCTGAACAAGTGAGGAAAACAATGTTTTGTCTGTACAAACAATGTTTTTCGTAGTAGATTTGTGACTAGAGGTGCATGAACTACTGTACAGGCAGAAATGAGGCAAGTGGCTTATTCAGAATTACAATTGACTTTCTCCAGGTCTGATGAGTCAGATACATTTGTGCATCTTGCAGCAGACCTTGATCATCTACCATATCTAAGAATCTCCAATTTCATTCTGGTGAACACTGAAGTGAAAATGCATCTCCTATGTCATGTACATGTACTGCTAACAGGCTGCTTATATTTCAATCTGAAATCTTAACGGATATTTTCACTTTAATATTTATTTATTTTATCTATAATATTCAGTTACACAGTAAAGCAAGCATAAGTATGGACAGCTTTATTTTCAATATTTTATTTACAGTAAAAATGGCAAAGTCTAGAGTTTGTTGTTGCTACAATTTGAAAGTTCATTGAAACTTCTTTCACACCGTAATTGTGCTCATTTTCAGGAATTCCTCTTATGTTTTGACATCTTGTCAGATGATTGCTCTATAAATATATCAACTTGATGGAAGCTGGATTTCCACCCCCTGAAACCAATCTTTAAATGTTCATAAGTTCAGATCTGCAACCTACACATCTCTTATCTTTTCATGTGGTTTTGCTGATGGCATTCACTGTTCACTTTAATTAAACAAACTTTTTAGTTTAGTACTGGGTTTTGGATTAGTATGTTATAGTAGATGTAAGTTATTTGGAGGACTCTAGTCATTAATGGCAGCATTCAACTTGAGCTTCAGCACTTTTAAAGTCAGTTTTGCACAACTATTTAATGATAATGGTAATAATAACAGTAACAGCAATAATGTACCCACATCTTACTAACAGTGACAATATCATTTGACTCACAGGTTGTACCCTTTTTCTCTTATATGTCCAGTTGCACTAATGGACATGCATGTTTTGAAAATTTGAAAACTTGAATCTTTTCAAGTGAAATACCTCTTCTCAATATCCTTTAAAATCCAAGGTAATGATTTATCCTGCAACATTCTTTTCAGTTTTTCCAGTTTGTAAATTAACTGAGCAATTACTTCTATGTCAATAGGTAGGGACTACTCAAATAACTACTGCGGTGATTAAGATTAAAGGATTGAGCTCTTAGAGTGCCACAAGCCACATCACAAATTTACTCATGGGATTTCAGTGTTCATATGAATATAGTTATTGTAAAATTTATACACCTATAGCTGTTGTATGAGAATAATGATGGCCTACAGAAGGATGGCCTATTGATGGCACCATCAAAGCTTATCAATAATCATGTTGTGGTATAGCTTGGGCTGTAAACCTGTTTCTGAAGGAACAATAATTATTTAAATACCTCCAGGGATGGTGACTCAACCACTTCCCTGGGCAGCCTGTTCCTATGTTTGACAACCTTTTGGTGAAAACTTTCTTCCTAATATCCAATCTAAACCTTTCCTGGCACAACCTGAGAGCATTTCCTCTTGCCTTATCACTTGCTACTTGGAAGAAGAGACCATCAACCACCTCACTCCAACCTCCTTTCCGGTACTTGTAGAGAGCAGTAAGATCCCCCTGAGCCTTCTCTTCTCCAGATTAAACAACCCTGTTTGATCCTAGGGCCAGACATTGTTTTCCACATTTCTTCTCTTACTAGTAAGAAACATAGTCGTCTTGTGCAGACTGAGCAAACGCAGCAAAACATTGCACGAGTCCTGTCATTATGATCTTGGGTTTTATTCCTCTGGAAATCTGTGCTTCTATCTCAGGAAGGACTCAGCTTCTATATTCCTGGCTCCAACATGCATTTGGATACAGATGCTTAAAAGCATTCTTAGAAGTCCTCCAGTTTGTACAGAGGCAGATAACCTCCATACTGAATAACAGCACTGAGAGAAGGCTGTCTGCCTTGCTATCATGTTTTTCTAATAATTTCTTTCTACCAAAAAAACCCAAAAAAAGTAAACCAGAAAATTTCATTGTTGTTAACCACTGAACTGGAATATAACTATCAGTTTTGCGTTTATTTTAGTAAAGCTATAAGGCTATTAGAAATACCTGTTTTTTTTAAGGAGACATACTTTCACATCAGGAAAAGAGGGGAGGATGTTGTATTGCCAATAATTTAATTCAATTCTGTTTGTTGATCTCACTAGGTTTTCATGTGAATAGAATTGCCATACTGGAGACATAATGGATCATGGTATGGACAGAAAATGATCCCTATGATACAGCCAAACCAGGCAGTTTTTAGAGCTGAAAGGAAGCAAGAACAGTGTCTGCCAACATCTGTTGACTCATGCTGCAGTAGTTAAGCTTCTGGCCCTGGATTCAGTCTCTATGCATATATATGGTCAGAGAGCTTTGTGGACCTTCTGATGTTTGTTGTTCCTCATTAGTAAATGTCTAAACTGATCCTTTGCTTTTCCAAGCAGTGATGACAGCAAAGCTACATTATTTGACCACTTGGGAGGAACAATATTCCTCAGTGCTGTTATACTGACCTGTTGTAAAATCACTGATGATATGAATAACCCTCGTAAGTCAACCTTAACAGAAGTCACATTTTTTTCAGCTGGAAAAAAAAAGAACAACTCTGAAAACAGGAGAAATTGAGTTTCTGTGGCATTAAAAAGTGGCTGGATATCGAATTTTGTAACACATGATAGAAAATGCTAGTATAGAGTATATATTAATTTTGTCAAAACCATAAAATCTCCAGTTAGTGAATATTAAGCTTGTTGTGAGAACATGCCAGTGTGAATAAAACTTCAGCTAAAGAAATATTGGAAGGAAGGCTGACTGGAAGAGAGGAAGGCTGACTGGAAGAGAGGAAGGCTGACTGCACATCTGCTTGCTCCAGAGCCACTAGCAGCAACACGATTAGGGTGTTCAGATGTACTTTGCCTCTTTCTGTCCAGCTAAGCAGACAATCAGTTAGTTTGAAATATATGACTCTTCAAATTCTTCTGGTGTGTTCCCCCTATGCCCCCCCTTTCCTCCTTGAAAAGTGCGTATGTCCCCTCATTACAATCATATTGGTCAGTAAGAAAATCCACCAGCATCTCATTTATCCAAACTGGCAAACACTGCATAAAAACATCTGGGAAATCTCAGATTTTCCAAGAATGGGAAAATTACATCTCTACAGATCAGCATATTACATTTCTGTTGTTGGGCAGTAAGGAGGTGGAGCAAGTATAGCAGCACAAGAGAGACTTACTGCCTCTCATAAACTACTGTTGTAGGTCTGAAATCAGAACAAGGACACATATTTTATTTCAAGTTCTGCACAATTTGAGCTAGTATTTAAATAGCAGACATCATAGTAATGTCTGTAAACCTTCTGCAAGTGTCCGATTGCCATCAGGAAATTCTAGATTCAAATTTAAGACATTATCTTGATTTGCTATGGAAACAAGTAGAAAAATAAGTTTCTGATGCTCAGCTAGATAATTTGCCTCACCTAAAAAACATTTAATCAATGTTTTTTTTAAAAAAAACACCTAATCAACATTAATTGGTAAACAATATTCCATTAAAAGGAGATAATCACCATTATCATCCAGGAGCAAAGTACATAAATGCTACCCCATGTAGTGCATAACTCCAATAATAGAATCAAAAGCATTTCATAGTATGCGAAACACTCAGGCGAGGCTACTCCAGTGTACTGCTTTCCCTCTTAAGTTGGAAACTTTTTACTTTAATGTATTGAAATTACACATATATTTTTCAAAGGTAATCAACCAACACACAGCACCTAACCCTTTCTAAGATTTCTGCTTTGATTTCATCAGCAGCATCTTCTCCTTTACAGCAGATGTCATTTAACTATCTTTTAGGGGTCATTTTTCTCTAAGAAAGATTTCTTTTCCATGGGACAGAAAGGAGGGTATGGTTGTGGTTACCTTTTCTTTTGAAGCTTTAACCACAACCTTGTATTCCCATAGCCCAAGAAAACATAAAATTGTAGAGCTGTAAGTCTGGAAAAGATGTATTAGTTCAGCCCTTACACTGTGAAAAGGCTAGGAGTGCTTGGATAACACTATCAGATATTGTCTTATCTCTTTAAAAATAATATCAGAAAACTCCACACTGCCTATCAGCAGTCCTTTCGAGTCAAGGGTACTGCCAGCATTGAGTAATCTCTGGTTTTAATTGTCCTTATTTCAAATTCAGCTGACTTCTTCACACTTTTTTCCAAGAAGGCATGGAAAACAATCTATAATACTACCCTGGAAGTCTGCTATCGTGTTCCCTTTCCCTTTCTTACTTTTGTTTCCTTTTAGTAGAGACCTTAATGTATCTATACAAATTTTTGTCACCCTGTTATCATGTCATCTCTGCAGGCAATCAAGATAATTCTGAATTCAATTCATGCCTTCCAAAAGCTTCCTGTCATCCACAATTCTTACTTCAAGGGAATACTATTTGTTGCTGATGTAAATACCAACTGAATCCAGGCAAGATTCCTGAAAGGTTGCACAGGTGTCTCTTCAGTTGACAGTGACTAGTTACAAGTCTTCTTTTGAAACCATATTTTAATATATACATGTGGATATTTTTATACTGCATTTACTTAGAATATCAAGAACAGCATATTAATGATGCAAAATTTGCTTAAGTTAATACTTTTGTGCTTTCTCTTCATCCACTAAACCAATTTATTTGTCAGAAAAGATAATTAGATTGTTTTGGATGACATTCCCTTGGCCACCAAGTTAGCTATAGCATTGTGTTTATTGTGTCCACTAAGTATTTTTTAATGAGTCTTTAGTAGTTCATTCCAAATCATGTTTGTACTCTTTTTTCCTCCTGTTTTCCAAGAGCATATTTGTATTCCTTAGTCCTCCAAGATCTCCTCTGTCCTCTAAAAGTTAAGGTAGATAATTGCCAATCAGAGTCTGCTTTGCCTGGCTTTTCTTAAAAACTAAGCAGTCAGTTTCATTAGGTCATACGGAATAAAAAAACCAAACAACACATGCATATATCCTTCAAAAAAATATGTTCATTTCCTAGTCTACCCAGCATCACCCTTTCATGTTTAATATTATTAAGGCCTAATTACAATTAGTCTTTATTTTGTGAAGACAAAGGTAAAGAAGGAAAAGATACCACAGCCTTTTACTGTTGTATGTTCTCTGCTTCTGCTTAATAATATTTCTTATTTTTCTTTTATCTTGTTTCTTTTTATTCATACTATATATTGATATTCTTTTTTTACTACTCTTTAAATCCCCATTAATTAAAATGCATCTTGTAAAATGACCATGTATTTTACCAGTGTGGTTGTTCTTTTTCACAACAGAACAGAATCAACTGGGTTGGAAAAGATCTTTAAGATCATCGAGTCTAACCATTCCCCAGCACTGCCAAGACCACCACTAACCCATGTTATTAAGGGCCCCGTCTACACAGTTTTTGAACACTTCCAGGGATGGTGATTCCACCACTGCCCTGGCCAGCCTATTCCAATGTTTTGCTTTAGTTTTGCTCACTTTTATTTTCTTTCCAACCTTTTACTCATTTCCATTTTGATATTCAAGTCAATTATTCATAATATTTTCTTTATATACATTCTACATTTTATTAATATTGGGATAATTTTCTCCAAGTAGTTAATATAGACTCTTACCAGTAACTGGTCACCTCTCCTAGCTTTATTTTTTGATTATGTTTCTGAGACTTATCTTGGGCAGTTTCCAGAGTTACCCAATTTTTTTTTTCTAAATTCAGTTTCTTTCTTTTGTGTTTTGCATCCTTCTTGTCTCACAGTACCTGATTATGCAATTTCATTACAACATCCACCTAAATTCTTATTTGTATGTTTTCAGCCAAACCTTAGAAATACTGGAATTGTTGCCTATATCACTACTTCATTCATTCATCTTCTTAGATATATTTATCCATTACAGTTGAAAAAAAATAGTCAGTGAATTCAACTGTATTATCTCTGTGTGTCTATGTGAGGCTTCCAATGAATACTTTGGTATTTAAAAATCCTGTTATTAGCAAATTCTCTGTTGTCTAGTTGATTAAAATAAAAGCCTCATTTAATTTCTCCTTTTGAATAGTCGAAAATTAGCCACCCTTTGCAGACTAGTTCCTCATTTTTTTTACTTCTATTTTTATCACAAAATTGGCTTCAAACTTCCTTCAGAACCGTCAGATTTTCAGTGTAAGGGCATTTTTTCACTCTCAGTTCTTCCTACAAACATTTTCTATTTGCATCCAATAAAGATGCTCTGATGCAAATTAGGTAGTAATTCTGGTTATTGTCTCAAAGTGTTTTTCTGCAAAGACCCACTAGAGCCTCTTCATTTGTGCATCAGTGCCTCAAATGTTCACCTACGTCTATGCTATTTATTTCAGGTACATCGTACTATTCTTTTAATCACCTGTTCTTTTGTTTTCCAGAACTCCCAATATTATTAACTTCTAGATTTGTCATCTGATTTGTTCATACTAGTCCAAATCTCTGGTGATTATTTTTATAATTGACTACATGAAAATACTTTTAAGTAAAATCCATTTATTTCCTTTTGCAGAGTGCATTATCTTGACAAAAAAAGTTGGAGGTTGCTATCTGCAAATCCATGTTTTAATTTCCAGAATTCTTCTCCATGAATTATTCCTCTATGCTCAGCTGAAACTACAGGCAAGAATCTAAATTACGCTCACAAGGAGTGACACGACTTACAATTGCACAATAGCGGTGCTTAGAAAGTTATAAATTAAGTATTTTTGACTTTCTAGTAGGAAAAAAAAAAAAGTCACGAAGTTCCCTTTCCCTCCTCTCCTATCTAATCAAGGAATTGCAACTACTTAAGGTATTTCCCAAGTTTCATCTATCTACATGGAAGATGGTGGCGCTTCTTGAGTAGATCTGGCAGATTTACACTACAAATTATTAGCTGGTATTTATGAACAACTCACTATTCTGAAATATATTAAAATAGTCCCTTATTGTTGAGCATGAGTGATTTTTCACTAAAGGAGTCACCGTACATCTATATTGTATAGAAACATGTTTTCTAAAAGTGATTTTTTTTTTTTTTTACCACAGATGTCCATTTCTGACTAAAATGAATTTGAAGTCATAAAATCACAGAATAGTTAGGGTTGGAAAGAACCTTAAGATCATCCAGTTCCAACCTCTCTGCCATAGGCAGGAACACCTCACACTAGACCAGGTTGCCTAAGGCTCTGTCCAGCCTGGCCTGGAACAGACAGGGATGGAGCATTCACAACTTTTTTGGACAACCTGTTCCAGTGCCTCACCACCCTCACCTTAAAGAACTTCTTCCTTACATCTAACCTGAGCTTCCCATGTAAGTTTGAACCCATTATCCCTTGTCCCATCACTACAGTCCCTGACGAAGAGTCACTCTGCAGCATCCCTGTAGGTTCCCTTCAGATACTGGAAGGCTGCTATGAGGTCCTTTTTGTTCAGGAAAAAAAAAAAAACCAAAAGAAAAAAAGAAAAAAAAAAAAGAAAAAAAAGAACAGTATTCACAAATAATATGTTGATATATCTAAGGCAACTACATTCTCATATTCCCTACAGTATTCTCACAGTTATCAACTACTTGTTGCAATCACTGGCAATGTTTTCTGGCACAATAGCTTCTCTGACTTGTTAACAAACGCTTTCTGGCCTTTCCAAAAATATCAGATCAAACTTACTAGAGCATCATTACTATTTAAGAAAATGTAAGCTCCATATTTTTAATCAGGGCTGAATGTATCATCTAAAATGCTCTCAAAGTTGTATAGTAATTGTAGTATTTCCTGACCACCTGGGAGCTGAACTAGATTTTTTCTTTTTGTACTTTTGCTGTTGTTTCTATAACTCAGCATTTTCACGTGCACATTTTTTCATACAAATGTTTTCCAGAATAGATTCCTTTCTTCCTTCCTGGCTTTTGCCCGAACTAAAGCCCATAATAGGGAATTATTGTGGAAGGATGAAAATTGAGTCTTAAGAAAATGGTATTAAATAAACAATGAAAATATTCAGTGACACCAGAGTTTCATGAGAAAATGCAGTAGGCTTCAGGAGCAACGCAAATCAAAACAATGTCTTAATTAACCAGTTTGCATGTAAACAGCTGCAGCATAACACCCACACAGAGTGCATAAATTGGCATTGCATAAAAAGTTAAATATGTGATGGTAAGATTCACTGTCAGGCAGTCATGACATCTAAACTAGGATCCTATTTTTCATGACAGCATTTCATATCTTTATCTAGGTGCTTCAGGGTCTGCAATTGCAAGAATTTATGTGTCCTCCTTGACGGTTACCTCTTATGTCTTTATCCTTCACTTTATACACAATACCCTTGCCACAACTTTCCTCCAGCTACTCAAAAAAGTGGATTTCTGCTTCCAGCAAGAAAAACACATGAAAGAGTGATACATCTTCTGTCTGGGGCTTATTTCAATGTGTAATGCTTTTGCATATAAATGTGAGTTTGAATGAACATGAGCTTTACAAAATTCTTGAGACAGCTTTATTTTTGACAGGTAAGGAAACACATAACACTATCAGTAACCAAATAATTGAAAGAATTATTCGTGAATGCTACCCCATCCCACTTGACAGATGAAGGGGAAGGTGATCTTTTACAGTACTGTTCACAGTATCCAGTACACAGGAGAAACCACATGCGCTCCAGAGGTTGAAACACAAAACAGCCATTAATTTTATTGTAAACTTCCCTAAAACTGTGTCAGGAGGAGCAAAAGTACTGGCAAGTTCTTATTCTTATAGAAGACCTGAAGCAGAGGGAAAAAAAGGAGAAAGAAAATAAAAATAAATAGACTCACCACCCAGTGGATCCAGTGACATCTTCTCCATCAGCAAGTTGCAGCGATTTCAGTTGTAGTCTTTCCAGTTACTTAACCCTTGATGAAGTCCTTGCAGCCAGTGATTCTGCTGATATTTAATGAAGAGAAGCACACACCACAAAGCTGAACATTGGTTTTGCCTTTTTCGAAGGTCAGGCTCCCCTGGGACCTTCCCACAGGTGAGACTCATCCCCAGGGAATCGGGTGAGTCCCGGGCCCGGTTAACTCTGTGGCCCGACAGGCGCCGCAGTGTCTGTGCCACTGCCTGCAGGCAGTTACCTTCACAGCCTCAGGGCAGACACACAGGAAACCATTCCCGCCTTCCTGGAGCGCGATCCACGCTCTGCCCCCTCACCCCTTAGCCGCCGCTCACCACAGTTAGGCGCTCAGCGTCCCTCAATGCCTTCCATGTTTTGAGCTGTTTTGAGATGCGCACAGAAAGCGTCTCTTGAGTACCGGGAATGCTCAGTAAGCCTCACAGTGATTCAAGTTTTCTTTTTATTATTATAATGAGGTTATGTTAAACCGTATTGTTGGCATAATAGGATAACAGCATAAAACATCATTATATCAGATTAATTATGGTAACCGTTCCACTAGATGAGAAATGGGAGGGGGGATTTTCACAATAGGTAGTCAAGAATATGCAAATACATGAATAATTCAGGACTCATGCAAGAGTTTGGTTCACAATTCTGAAAAATTAATAAAAAAAATAGTTCTATTAATTATGGTTTACAGGTTTGACTCTACAGTAACAGTAATTGTTCATGCATATTGTCCTCCCAAATGGACACCTCTTTTTTCTCATCCCATTGCTAGCCTGGCTTTTGGAAATTGGTGCCTTATCTTGTTTAAAATCTAATCCCTGTGCAAATTAAACTTTGTTGTATGAATTGCTATTTTCTCGTTTATTCTGCCTGAGATTAATGTTATCTGAATGACTGCATAACAGGTCTTGACTTTTTTCTCTGCACATGACTACCTCCAGGCAACACCATAGCTGTCCTATGCAGAAGCATCTGCAGACCTCGTAAACTGCAGAGCTCAGCAAAATTAAACCTCCAGCGGTGGAATCAGGAAATACATCTCTACAACCATAAAAACACTGGCAATTTCTTTTTTTTCTGACTATTCACCTGAGGATGAATACTCTTGCTTCAAAAACTGCTGTAAATACACGTTAAAATTTCATAAATCCATAAGGCAGAATGCCCCTGACTCAGCATTTCCAATGTCAATCTGTTAAAAGCTACAGCTAAGTCCAAGTACTCTGGCAAAATGCTTACTATATCAATAGAACTTCTGACTCATTAAGGCCAAAAAAGAAATACTAGATTCTTTTACTAACCCATTTGAAATTAAATAACACAGAAAAGTGTATGCACTAGGTAAGTTTTGATTCTCTGGAAGTTCTTGAATATGAAGAATTCTGACTCATCTGTATGTTGGGAATAATTAGAGAAGAACTGGATATAATTTTAAAAAATAACCAAACCCTGAAGTAGAACTTTTGAAAACAATGGGTGCTGAAAATGTGACTATAATTTATAGAATAATAGCTGGGGAAAAGTAAGGTTAAATTGGAAATTCAAAATCTAATAATAATGTTAGATAAGATAAATCTCAAAGCATTTCTGTTCTGCATACCCCAAATAAATTATAGCATATATGTTCCTTATAGCTATAATGAAATAACGTAAAAGGAGGCAAACACTGAGAGGCAGACAAGAGAAAAGTATTTTTAGATGGGTTTTGAAACAGATGGAGAATCATGTGGCTAAAATCCCATTTAAATATATGGCACTTTAAAAATTCAGGAAAATGTTGGTGGTGTTAGACCAAAAATAGGTATCTATATATCAGGACAAATTAAAAAAAATATGGCAAGATAAGTGTAACTTAGATGGTGGCCTGAGAGGAAGGGGAGAAAGAGATGCTCCTTATAGCTACTTGCAATTCCTTTACGGTGTTAATCTTAATTGCCAAGAAGCTTAAAAAAGTACATTTAGGTAAAATTTAAAATTATTCTCTGTTCTGCATCCATTCAAAACTTCTATTTCTTCAGCCTCCTAAAAGTGTAATTTATGCTAATTTACTTTTCCTGAAATATTTTAAAACACTTGAAAAATATACACTCCTGCTAATATCCTTTACGACATAAACAATCACAGTGAAAAATTTTATATATATAGTCACTGAAGTTGATCAATTATATTTTTACTGTCATATTTTGTCACATATTTTAACTGAAACTCAGGGCCTCAAGTTACTTTTCTTGCGCCCATAAAATTATTATCTGTTAAACAACAGGAAATCTAGACCAAATGTTTTAAACTGTTAATATGATTGTAGGGTGCTATTCCTTATATATGTTCCATTGTTATTACTCTGATTTTCCAGCATTATTACTACTGCATAGAAGTTTCATTTGGCATTAGTGCCATATTTTTCTGAGTGTTAGGAATATATTTGTGGTGGGTTGACCTTGTCTGCCAGACACCCACCCAGCTGCTCTCTCACTCCCCCCAGTCATGGAAAAGCTCATGGATCAATATAAAGACAGGAGCATCACTAAATAATTAGTCACAGCAAATCCAGACTTCACGTGGGGAAAATTAATTTAGTTTATTTCCAATTAAAAGAAGAGTAGGATGGTGAAGAAACAAAGATGAAAACTAAAACATCTCCCTCCCACCCCCATCTTCTTCCCAGGCTCAACTTCACTCTTTCAATCCCAGCTCCTCTAACTCTCCATTCCCAAATAGTGCAGGGAGGATGGGGAAAGAGGTTTGTAAACAGTTCGTGACATTTCATGTCTGACACTTCTTACTCATCATTCTATTCCCCTGCTCCAGCATAGGGTCCCTGTCATGGGACAGAGTCCTTCAGGTAAAGACTGCTTCAGTGTGGGTCCTCTGTGGGCTGCAGTGTGGTTATCTGCCCTTATGCAGTCCCTTCCAAAGGCTGCAGTGACTGTGTGCTTCACAGGAGTCCACACTGGCTACAGGGGGACAGCCTGTGTCACCAGAAGAAAAGGAAATCATACATGTTTTGAGCAATATGTTGACATATACTTGCATCCTTTTCAGAGACTGAATCAGACAAAAATTTTCAAGCATTAATTTAGAAAAGATAGGAGTTAATTACCTTTAAAGTAACAAATTAACTACTACTAAATGCACAAAAGCTCTTGCACAGCATCTAAATTTTCCATCAGAAATTCATGGTCAGAGGTGGTTTTTTTACTGTGATTGTGACCATTTTAAACAAATAAAAAAGCATTGTTACGTTTAAAGCTCTGAATGAAATGTTGTGCAACAGTCCATGTTTGAGATGTGGTAAATGAAATTGTATATAAATCACATCTGTCCTTCTGGAGATTTCATTTCTAAATAGGTTTATGCCCCCATATTGCTCTATATGCTTCTTGTTACTGTTGGAAATGACTGCTTATTGCAGTAAATGATATACAGAGCAAGATGCTTAAAAAAAGAATAAAAATGAGCTGGATCAACATTTTGGATTTTCCCTAAAGAAATTAATTTTAAAGACACTATAGTTCATTTTATATTGAGAATATTTAGTAGTCATTTACCTGTTCTCTGTCCTGAATCCAGCTTGCACATGTGCTTACCAGAGAAGGACATGAAAGGCCAATATGCATTTGGTACTTTTCCCCCAAACTTCCTCCACACATCATGCATTTCCAATATTATTCAATTTGAGGTTGTGGGCACAGAGCTAATGTGAATGTTGTACAAAAGCCAGCTAAACCAGAAAGAACAATGCCAGCTATATGCCAATGTTTTCATTTTCTGATCAAATGTCTTCGGTTCCAGAAAGCCAGAGGCATTTAATAAGCTCGTCTGACAAGCAAGATCAATTTGCTTGTTAGGGAATCTAGGAGATGGAAGAAATTCATGCAAATTCGTGTATCAATCAATTCATTGACAGAAAGTGGGAAGTAAATGCAAAACATTATATTAATGAAAGTTCAGGTTATGCAAAACTGTACATACAGTGCTATACAGTAAAACTGTATTTTACATTATGTTTTAGGGCATAAAGCTAATGTATCTTGCAGTGTTAAGAGTTTTCCAAGCAAGAATGAAACAAATGATGAACTTAGGAGAAATGAGGCTAGCACCATCTACTCTTCATATTTCTAAACATTTTCTGTAATATTTCACATGAGTAAACTTAAATATTCTACAATATTTATTCTTAATGTCTAATTATTATTTCCAATTCAGATAACAGGTGGCTAGAACAAAGCATTTTCTAATAAAAATAGCTACAAGGACCTGTATCAATTCAACCTGCAAATTCCTTCCTGAAACATGAAATTTACCTTTTAGACACTGGAAAAGATCCAGCTTCTTTATTCAAATAGAATACATCTGACAGAATTTTTAAAGCCTTTGAAAAATTCTAGGAATTTTAAATAATAATAATAAAAAAAAATAACTTCAGTGGGAGAAAGAAAAGCAATTCAGTTCAAGATCCAAGTCATGATCAAGAGTTTTAAAGAAATTTTTGCTTATATTAACTCTTTCAAAAGAACAATGATTGACTGATTGATTTGTTTTAGTACAAAAATAAAAATTGTAGAAAAAGTTAAAACCATAGAATCGTAAAATCATAGAATGGTTAGGGTTGGAAACGACCTAAAGATCATCCAGATCCAATCTGCCTGCCTTCTCACACTAGACCAGGTTGCCCAAGGCTCTGTCCATCACTTGAACGCCACCAGGGATGGAGCATTTGTAAACCTATAAGAAGTACAAAATGTAGGAAGGGGTCTCTTCGGAAGCTGCTCAGGCTAGTTACATAAAAATACCATGCAAACTGGAAAATGAAACAAGTGAAAGAGCATGCATTGTGCTAGTGTTAATTAACTGAAATATGGAACATCTCTTGAAGGAAAATCAAATACACTAGCTTGTAATGTAAAAGCTTCACATACATTCATAATGTTTTGAGAGAAGTTAAATGAAATTGTGTGATCTCAGAAGGCATTAACTGAAGACTTCATAACCTGAACTATGTTCATAAAGCAAAGCACCTCTGAATGGGTTGAGTAAATGGCCTGAAACACATTCATGATAAATATTTCCAAATTGATGTCAGTTTTAAATCTGAACCTAGTTTATGCTGTTTGACACCATTTTATTAATGCAGTTTGCAAATTGATCATGGTTATTCCAGAAATTTTATATGTGTCATGATTATATCACTTACAGTTATTAACTGAAGTAAAATAATCTCTAGATAGAAATATTGTACTGTTAGGTTTCTTTCCAAGACCATTAGAAAGAATGCAGATATTTCTTAAGATGTTATAATAGAAATAGCAGCAAGTGTTTTAGTCAAACAAAACCTTAAAAAAATTATTTGGGGCACTTGGCTGCTTTAGTCAAAATTATGAGCCGCTTAATCACCTTTAATAAGTTATATGTATGAGAAACTGTCTTGTACAAATGTTGTGTTACTGATAATGCAAAAGTATGATTCTGAAGTGTGCAACAGTGAATGAGTTTAAGCTCAAACCAAAACAAAAAATGTGTGTAGTTTCTACTGAGAAGTCCTAGGGGAAATTATGTCAAACAATAAATAAATACTGACAGACCTGCATTTATGAAGCTTGTGGAAAGACAGAAGTGTAGCAGAGAGCTGGTGTCCAACGTTATTTAGAACACCAGAAAACATTTTGGACAATCAAAAGGAACTGGTTTACAAACATTACAGGCAAAAGGAAGAAAAGCAGCACTACAGATACGCCCTTGTTTTTGTTCTGGAAACCATAACAATGTCTCATTTTAGAAAAAGACAGAAAATTTTAATACTTCAATAACAAAGCAGAACAATTTTTATTATGGTCAAAAGCTGGGATGAATGTTAACTCCTTAAGAACAATAATGTATTATTATAATGAAACCATTAAAAGTGAAGGGACTAGTATTTATTACTTTTAGTGCTGAAAAAAGTTAGAGTGGTGTCTTCTATTTTTAACTGCTTTAATTTCATTGTTGGGGGTTTGATAACAGTTTCCATCAAAGTTTGTGTTGTTGATTAGGAAAAATGGATGGCATGAGGTCATTAATGCATGCAGCAGAGGCCATAATGTGTCTCAATAAAAATGAGAGGTTTTGTCTTACTTTTAAATTCAAGCAATTCAAATAGAAGTTCTGACTAAATCCCAGTACAAACTAAGGCGATGATGTGTACTAATGTACTTAAATGTACTTGATTAGAGAATTTCAGAAACAAAGCTACACAAAAGTAGAATGGATAAAACACAGCAAAATGTTTGGAATTATATTATTAGCAAAACTTGTATAAATCTCTTATTTTGACATTCTTTTGCTTTCTAGATGACATGAGAGGTCCTTCAAGATGCTCTGGCTGGGGGAGAGCTTAGGTGAACAGTTCCTAGCAGGAATGAAGCAGAAGGAATAAATAACTCTAGAATATGTTGCTGTTTTTCTGAGGCCTATTGTCAGTCTAAGTACTCCCAGAAGGCCCCTGAAGAAAATAGATTCTGCTGATAATTTTAACATTTCTCCATCTGAACTGGTGAATACATCTCCATAGTGTTGACATAAAATTGTTGAAATGAAAGGTTCTATTAAAAAGATACAGTTTTAAGGCTGGGAAAAGGAGTTAGTTTCATAAATAAATAAATAAATAAAAAACCCCACACAAAAAATAAAAGCAAACCAAAGAAAAACAAGGAGACTGAGTAGCAAACTATTAGCGGCAGTAATTTAAGTTCATATTTCAAATCCAAGAAGACAAATACAAGAATTTCTAGCAGGGAGTGACTTTGGCTAATAGCTGGTCATTTTTAACTTCTCGACTAACACCTTTAATGGCTTTTACATATGCAGACCATGGTATTTGCTGACATGTGAACCACAGCTTGTCTTGCATGACTGGCACTCCCCAGTTCCTCACAGAGTACATCTATAACATGCTGGAAATCCTTGTGGTGCTAATTTCCCTCACTGTGTATTTGCTAAGCACATGGGTATCTCATTGGTGCACTTAGCAATGGGGGCATTCAGTTATTTAGCACTGCTGTATGTGCATGTAGGGTACATGCCTCAGACCAGCAACTGACAGGAGCTTTGTTGCTGGTGAAGTTGTCATCTGGTTGTGAATGTGTGGGCCACAGTGAATCAATCCCTGGTCCTTTTCTGTTTGCCTTTTATTAGATGTTAATGAAGAGGTATCTGGGGTGCACTGTCATGCTTTTCTGATACTTTGTCTTACTCACAATACAGCTTACTAAACATTGTTTAGTGTGTTTAATTTTGACATTAAGGACGTGTCCATTTTTTCATTCAAAGGATTTCTATTCATAAAATTTTGGCAAAATAAATATTAAAGGCTAAATACTTTATCTTTTTTTGTGAGTATTAGTAACACTTTAATCACTAACTGCTTCTCAGAGCTGATAGCCTCTCTCAAAATTAATTTGTTTGTGCTCCCAGAACAGAAAATTTAACCAACTTTGTCCTCTTTCCTCCTTTTTCTGCTAAGGTCACCTCTTGAGAGAATTGCATCTTTGAGACCCACTGTAAATAGTTACAGTCATTATTTATGATGAAGCCTCACACTATATGCTCTGAATTGTAGAAGTAGTGCTTCACATAATTATTGGAAAGTCAAACACAACAATTTCTACTCAGTGCAGTAGCCGCAGCTAGGGTTTGTTGGTGAAATATCCTGAAACAGCAGGAACACAAGTAATTAATAAAGGAAGATCACAAAACATTCTTAGCAACCTCAAGTATAGGGCAGGGATTAATACAAGGAGAATCTAGGGAGGTCTTCAGAATTTTGCTTAATCTGTGGGTCTTTCCTGTTGCCTACATGGTGCCAAAGGTCTCAAAGGAAGACATGTATTTAATTATCCAAAGGACTTTCAGTTTTTATATGTATTTGATATATAATATATATAAAAGATTATATATATATTTCTTGAAACCGCTCACCCTATTAAAGCTATACACAAGCTGCACAAGAGAGTTGCTGAATCAAGTAAATATTTAGAATACCTCAGATATCAGAATTATCTTATGGCAACCTGTTATTTTGTACACATAGACAGAAATTATCTAAAAGCAAATATCCATGCTCTATTTTATCCTGTAGATCCCTGCTTATATGCATTTGTTTTACCAAGAGTGTGAGTGCTTGTTCTGCTTCTCACCTGTTGTCTGGGGCTTCCATAACGGTACTGTAGGATGTGTACATAAAAACTCCATGGATTTCTGCAATGCTGTATGCAACTGCAATGCATAGCAATGAGCCATCTGTCACTCTTGAACGTCTGTTATCTTCATGTGAAGAAAACAAAGGCTTGGTGGCTGGGATACAGCTCTAGATTGAAAGGTCTACATGTAGGTACATATATCTACATGGGCTAGGTGAAAAAAGTCATAGTCTGAGAACTGATCTTAAACTGTCTTCTAAAAGGTGTCTAGTACATATGATGTCCAGTGAGGGAACGTAAAAGAGACCAGATTAATAGGTGTCCATTTCAGTGCCCTGAGAAGAATGCAATTCCAAACACTATAATCCTAGGATGACTGAGGTCAGCAGTCCTGACACTGTGTGACATAACATGATTGGTTCTTCTGCATTTGGGTATAGACAGGTCTATCATGTGCAAAAAGTACAAAAAATCACAGAATAGGCTCAGTTGCAAAAAAATAGGTCTTTTTGCGTCTGAATTCTTTGAGGAATCATTTGACCAGGAAATAGAATCATAGAATCACAGAATAGTTAGAGTTGGAAAGGACCTTAAGATCATCAAGTTCCAACACCCCTGACATGGACAGGGACACCCCTCACAAAACCATGTCACCCAAGGCTCTGTCCAGCTTGGCCTTGAAAACCGCCAGGGATGTGACATTCACAACTTCCCTGGGCAACCCATTCCAGTGCCTCACCACCCTAACAGTAAAGAACTTCTTCCTTATATCCAAT
>WYDI02026809.1:0-16876 GCA_009867235.2 Psittacus erithacus | reverse complement strand
AGTGGAAGGTGTCCCTGCCCGTGGCAGGGGTTGGAGCTGGATGAGCTTTAAGGTCCCTTCAACCCAAACCATTCCATTCTATCCTATGCTATTCTATTTTGTGCCATCCCACACTATTCTGTCCCTCCTATTCTATTCTATTTATGTTACGCTGTTTCCTACTTACACATTTCCCTTCAGGAGCAGCATCCCCTTTCAGCAACAAGGACACAGTGGCATCATTTTTAAACTCTAATACTAAATCCAGCTCCTCGGGAGGTGCTTGCATTTGTGGAGGGACAGGGCATGGAAGGATGGTGTGATCCTGAGTGATACATTTCTCATGCATTAAGCGGGTTATACACACGTGCATCAGCCCATGGGGATGAGTGTGCAAGCGCACGTGTGTCCGGAGGGAAGCCGAAGCGTTCCCGGTATGCGCTGGCCTCCCGGGGTCACGAGTTCAGCTGCACCTGTGCTGCTTGCTCCCCTCGACAAGCATGAATCCTGGCACTGCCACAGCACCCGGCTGCGGCTCCAATGGCATGATCCGTGTGGACCGTGCCAGCAAGGGGACAGCTCAGCGCCGCAGCGGGAGGCAGGAGCGGAGCAAACAGTGCTGCCAGCTGCTGGGAATAACCTCTGCAATTCCCTGCTGCTGACAATGGCACCAAACAGGGTTTTACTGCAAGTGCAGTCAAGGACAAACTACGGTCACAGCACCCATTCAGAGGTCTCTGGCTGAACCTCCTTGGCTTGTGGTTAAATCCTGTCCAGCTCCAGCTGCTCTGCGCAGCAATGGGCAAATCTGCTAGCACAGAGTGCTGTGCTGGACCTTGCTTTGCTATCGACCATCATAGATCACAGCAAGCTCCTGCTAAAAACCAAGCTTAAAGTACAGATCCGCACGGAGAGGCTCTGATTTATTAACAACCCTCTTCCTGATGGACTGAGCCTGCACAGCTGGTAACATGGTCATGCAGATCAGCTTTCCATACTAGCATGCGTCACCCAGTCACACACCCTGCCCTCGGCAGCAGAAGCTCCTCTCATGCCTCCATCCATCTTCCTTGCACCCCAAACAGCTCCTTGCCCTATACCCTTCCCCACAGCAGGCCTCTCATTCCCAACCCACTGCTCTTCCTTTCCCCATTCAGCATGGAAACATCCTGACGCTTCTTATTCCACCTCCAGGCCCTGTCATGTCCAAAGTACTGCTTGATGCTACTCCATAAGCAACCCAAGCACTTGTGACAGTTGGATTACCCAAGGTGACAGAATGTGTCATGGTTTCAACTAAAAATTACAGCTAAATCATGAAGACTTTCAAGGACATGAACGCGCTGTTCAACACCACAAGCGCCTCCATAGCAAGATTACAAGATCCATCAACACAAACCTTGCCTTTCGGACTGCTGACTTACCAGCAGCTGTTCCTGTCTACTCTTTGAAAGCCTCAGACTAATTCCCTTGCAATCTTAGATAGGTTTGAGGCCGTAACCTCACATCTGCTAAACGCTGCTGAAGTTTGAGCATCACAACCTTTTAATGTCACTTCCCAAACACACTGTGACACCTACAAGGTGTCAACCAAGCCATCACACCTTGGAGGGAAGACCTTAGGAAGAACTGGTATTTAGCTGACTCATGGAGCTAAGTTATAACAGTAGTTTTCTCCCTATCCTTATCCTCCTTTTCTTGCTATCAAAACGGGCAGTGCTGATGAGATGTATTTGCTGACGTGGCAGTGCCAGGCAAAGGAGCCCAACACAACCACATCCTCCATCTCCACCAAACATAAAGGAAACCACGTACAAACCCTCCTTCAAGCTGCAGAAATTCCGCTTCTTGACCTTTTTAGGAGAGTTCTATATAACAAAAACATGGACATGGAGAAAATTATAACCCGGGGGATGTGTTGGGGGAATCAAATGATCCCTGACTTTGGGGCTGTGAGGGGAAGGCAAGTGATGAGCACTGGGCGCTTTAGGAGCAAAGGTCTTTCCCCTGTAGCAATCCTAGTTTACCCATACAGTGACATCTCTGGAGTAAACCCCATTTTATCAATGACAGAGATACTTAGAGGTATCGGGGCTATCCGAGATGGCAATTCCCATCCTTCAAACCCCAACCAACACATCCCTATGGCCGGGCTGAGTCTCAGGGCTCACCTCCAGCCCGGTCCCTCCGGCCCCGGCGCACACTGATACTGCTGGGAACGAAAGGGTCACGTTGTTGACCCACCTGCTCCTGTTTTCTTCAGTTGGATCTAGTCAAATTTCAGCAGCTGCAGCGCGGCACAAAGCGCCCCATTGTTATCCCCGCGCAGGCGGGGGGAGCCACGGCCTCTTTTGGGGCAGAAAAGAAGAAAACTGAAATCAAATCAACTGCCAACAGAGCCTGCGCTCGCCCCACACGCGCTTCCAGCGCCTGTTACATGCTCCGAGCTTCGTGTTCAAGCATCCACAGTTCGGTGTTTTCCAGAGGTCCCTGCTGGAGCAGGGAAAGAGAACAGTGGGGAGGATGTGATGAGGGGTAGAAAAGTGTCATGGTTTAAGCTCAGAAAGGCAGGGAAGGGGAAGAAGAAGCAGCAAAACAAAATCAAAACAAGCTTTCCCATATTCCTTATAGGAAAAGGACCTGAGTTTGGGATGGACTGTCTCCAAAGCAGCCCCATTACAGCTCCCTACAGTATTATTTCTGATGGAATACAGATTACACAGCATAATATCCTTCAGGTTTCCAGTCTTCACTTTTCTTATTTACCAATCAAATAGCTGATGAAAACCCAGCTGAGTTATCACAGCTTGTCCATAGCTCCAGAGGAAAGCCTTTCCCACCCAGCCCAGCTCCATCATCCTTCCTGCATCCGAAACCCGTTTTCTGTCTACATGGACACTCAGGAAGAAAGCAATGAAGCATAGAGGTGCTGAAAACCTTCAGAACTAAATACTGAGCAGTTGGCTCCAAAGATAATGAAGTTTCTTATTTCCATAGAATCACAGAATCAACCAGGTTGGAAAAGACCTTTAAGATCATCATTTTCAATTAATCTATTTTTCTGAGACAAATCATGCGCTGAAAATCCAAACCCCAAATCCAGCTTCGGCAGAAATAGCCCAGATAATGCATTAATCCCCCTTCCTAAACCATGGGATAAGGGGAAACGGCAGCGTCTCTCTTTGTCCATCTACACGTTAACTTCACAGGGCGCACATTCTCATGGCCCAGACAAATGTTTCCCCAACGTCCACGCGTTTTACAGCCCCGTCTGCAGCAGCGCACGGGGCCGGGAGCGGACACTGCAGCTGTCTCCCTATGAATATTGTGTGTCAGACATCCCGGCAGCCAGAGCAAGGCAGATACCCAATCCGGAGCGACCTACCCTGGGATGAGATTAACTGCTCCTGAGCCTCTCCTCCCCTCCCTGAAATCTGCTATGAGCTCATTCCAGCACCAGCATTAAACCACCTGTTGAAAACAGCATGGGTCACGCTGGTGGCTATGGGGTTTTCTGACCAAGGACTTCAGTCTCCAAATACTCTTTGCAACTACCATGTGTGGTTCAACCGATGGAAACGGACCAATATCCGGCAGTGAGCAAAGGCTGAGTAAGTGGGTGTTGACCTGCTGGTGTGTTCCCACAGGCGCTGGGATGCTCTTTGCTTCTGCACCCACTGCTCATCCCTATCTCCTTCCCCACTGGGGTCTCCTCCTTCACGCTGCCACTCATCTCCCACTTGCAGAAATGAATGCAGATTGAATTAGATCTGCTCAGAACTGTACTGATAGATCAATACTTCCCTTCATGAGTACATACTGCCTTAAAGGGGAACAGTCAGGTCAAACCCAGCTCTCTTTTCCAACACTGAAAGATAAACCTCAAAAACAACTCCCAAAAAAACCCATTCATGGAAAAATATTTCTGCTTTTTCCTTAATTTTTTTCTAATCTCTATAAATCATTACAACTTTCAACATCCATTGCAACAACTTCCTCAAAGGAAAGCAAAGCTCCAAACTATCCCAAAACGAGCTGCATCATTTTGAGGTGTCTTGCTAATGCATCCTCTCTCAAGTTAAACACTGTGCCTGTCAGCTAACTGCAAATACCTTTATCTCCAGTGCGAAATACTGGCCATGCTAAAACCCATGGCAAAATCATCACCAGTTTCAACTGGGTTTGGATTTCACATCTCAGCTATCACCTGTGGAAACATGATGGGTTTTCCCTGCGCTGAAGACAAGAGCCAAGAAGCGGGGGCACCAGCCAGCAGGGAGAGCATCATGGGGCTGACGGTATCATATCATAGAACAGTTTGGATTGGAAGGGACCCTAAAGCTCATCCAGTTCCAACCCCTGCCACAGCAGGGACACCTTCCACTACAGCAGCTTGCTCCAAGCCCCTTCCAGCCTAGCTTTGAACATTCCTCCACTCCTACGCCATGCCACGCTGCTGCCCCAAGCACCCACCAACCCCAAGATCCAAACCACCTTCCCACAGCCAAAGTCTGCCACGTCCACCTTCCCCAAACACCACCTACATTAAGTATTTCAAATTCCTCTTTTACCAAAGAGAGAACAGGCTGCTAATACCTCCCATTTCTACACCAACAGATGAGTCCTCGGTGTTGTTGGGAGATTTGGAGAAACGTTATCGATAACTTTTGTTCTTCAGTATAAACCACACAGAATGAAAAAAAAAATAATAATTTAGCATAAAAACTTTTAAAAGCTTCCAAGTGCTCTCCAGGGTAGTCATTAGAAACTACTTAGGTACCAGGAGGGTGATAACAGTGAGTTAATGCAGCGTTAAATTAGCCCTCCTTCCATGCAGAACTTGAAGTGACAGAGGAATCAATTGGGAGGGTTTTTATTTTCTTTTTTAACTCCTAGAGTTAATGGATTTCCTGTTTTTAGCTCTGTGGGCGCCTGTCATTCTGAGGGATCCAGAGATACTGGATTTAATTACTCGGCTTTAAAGTAAGGGCAATAATTCCACTTGTGTTCATACGAACTTATGGGCACCGGCATCTCAAGCATGGCCACCATGGCAAGAACACGCAAGCACGGCTGCTCATTGGTGTTGTCCCTCATGTGCTTCTCAAAGCCCAAATGGGCTTCTCAATGCTTCAAGGCATCCCTCAACATCTTCACGTGGCCAACAGCCTCAAGACCTGTGCCACAGATCTTGGTGAGCATCAGGAGTGGGTCACAGCCTAAAGATGGCTTCCTAGGGCTCCCTCCACCCTCCTGCAGGCACAGTTTGGGGTGGGTTTGTGCCCCAGAGCAACCCAACAGCAGGTTTAACAGCTCCTCTGGACTCATCTCCATCAGTGGGGGATTCATTCCACCTCCCTTTAACAGATTATCAGGAGTAAGGTCAATGACACCCATCAGTAAATTCAGACAAAGATCAGCAAGGTTTAGGCTGGCCACAAAGACAGGCGAGAAAAACAAAAGCTGAGCATCCTGTAACAGCCCACAAACCAGGGGTCACACTGAGAACTTCATAAATGAAATGGGAAGTGATGAAAGGGACTGACTGAAATGAGATGTGGGACAGAAACATGAACAGAATGAAAGGAGAGGCCAAAGACAAGCGACACCACCATGACCAGGTGACAGATCCATTTAGTATTGGTGCTGCACATTGTGTTAGGGCACAGCAGCGTGTTCCCACTCAAACAGCTCTCAGCAGAAGAAAGCAGCTTTAGAGGCTTGACACAAGAGAGCCTGAAGGCAAAGAACAACCCCTGGCTGACAGGAGCATCAGAGGGAAGCTTTCCCTGCAAAACCGATCACCTGCCTACTGCAGAGCTCCCTGTTCTCATGGCTCTGTACTGCTGGAAGCAAGGCTTGATGGATCACTGGTTTGGATCCAGTGCCAGGACTCCTCCATTCCCCAGGGCAGAGGTTCAGGTATACACTGCACATACCAGCAGAGACCACCAACTGCCAGGTTCCCAAGGCATGTGGAAAACAAAAGGGAAAATACGTATCATCACTAAGGAACTCAGGTTCCTGGGACAAAGAATTATAACCTGGAAGGGATTTTCTTTCCAATTACCCTTTCTGTACCGGCCACTTTGAAGTCCATGATCCAACTAAAAGCCAGTTACAGTCTTCTGATGAGTTTTCTCTCTGGAAACCCACACTGCTCAGATGAAAACAATTCACAACAGCACAAGCAAGTGCACAGAGTAGGGAGGACTTGGCTTAAAAGAAAACAAGCAAAACCAGAACATCCCCAAAGGAAAACAAAGGCAAAGACTGGACCCTTACCTACCAAACCAGAAGAGTCAGGGTTTGATTAGGAATCAGTAGCTGTTATTCCTGCTATGTGACTGGAAAAGCCCAAAATTCACCTCACATAAAGCTACTCCAGGGATACTCTGCTTGGCTTTGGTGGCCACAGGACATGAACTGCACCAAGAGAAGAGGCAGGGAGAGAACCAATGGAAACAAGCGCAAATGACTCAAGGTTGCGCTGCAATCAGGCAGTGGAGCCTCTGACACCTTCTTTGGGGCTAAAACTCTTGGGACTGTCACCTTGCAACTTGGCCTTGCTGCACATGGACTCCGTCAGAGATGGAACAGGAGCCTCCAAGCATCTGGGGGAAGTGGCACCATATTCCCACTCTGAACCTCAAGAGAACACTGCATCCAAGGGTCCTTTGCCTGAGAGAAAGACGCCAAGGGCTTTAGAAGAGAGAGCTGAGTATGAAACACCAAAGAATCCCTTTGGTGCCCATCCCTCCCTTCCAGGTTACATTCCCTCCTCCTGGGCTTTCCCTCCTTCCTCTCCACCAAAAAAAGCCCTACAATGAAGCAGAAAGCCAGCAAATTCCCACCTTCTCAAGCAACCTGCTGAACACATTTTATCTGCTCTTTATGGACAGGACCCCTGCAGTATTGGGCCATGTGCCTGCAGAGCTAAATCACTAAAAACAGGTGTCTGTTGGGTGTTAAATCTCTCTTCAGGCTGCTCTGGCATCTTAAGAAACCATTAGCAGCTGTTAACATGGGTAGCATGGCAACGTTGAGCCTAACAGCTCAACCAGCCCCCTTTCTTCACCATTTCTAAACTCTCCTTCCCCACTCGTCCACTTGAAGCAAGAACAAATTAAACCCAATACCATGAAGGCACCTGGCAAGCTCTTTTGCCAGCAGACAGAAAACAAGCCTTGATATAAAAAGCATATTAGACAAGTTTTTCCCTGCTGTATCATGTGAGGTTCCCAATGCCCTGAAGAGATCGCATTTCAGCCTCATGCAAGCACGTGTTTTAGCATCAACATTTGGGGATGATGATAAACGCTCACCGAGGGATTACTCCTTCATCGGGCTTCCCCATCAGTTTGAAGTGGGCCTCCCATGTAAAATCTCTGCATTCCCAATTTTTTCTGAATGTAGGTGCCTTTAAAGTACAGTTTGTATACTGAGTAGGGAAAAAATGCTGCATAGCTCATTGACCTCAAGGCAGACATCCCCATCCAACACCCCAAAGGATCGCAGGAGTGATAACAAAGGTGTAATATCAAAGGCAATATGTGAGAAGACCATGAGCAGGTTATGGCCAACTTGTAGGTTGAATGTGAAAGGCCATCCTAGTACAGGAGACAAAATACTACAGATCCCACAGAGGAGTCCTAGAGAAGGAGAGCACAACTTTGCACATTGGTTTCCAATGGGCTGTTCTTATTAATGACATCAGCCATGGTCATCGTCTCACCATCCATCATCAGATGCCCATTTCCTTCAGCAGTGGCAAACATGAGAAACTATTTTAACCCACACATGGAGCCTTCGGTTACATTCCTGAACCATCTTTTACACTCAAAACCTCAATATAACCCACAACCAACCTACCAAAAAAAGCAGGACACTATTTACACAAGACAGCATGAGAAAAACCACTGCAGTACCTATAATAGGAATTTTCTGATTCCAAAAGGGGATTTGCTCTGTCTGGAGTGAAAGCTGGTTCTGGGGATTACAGTTAAATAAGAAAATGGATATTGCTGTGTCCTTTAGGACATCCCCTCCATCCCAGCAGAAGTAAACAGGACTCAGCTACATCATGAACTCAACTGACTCTAACGAAGCTCTGGTGATGTAAATCTGCCGTAACTCAGGAATGGTTTCATGCAGGCAGTTTTCAACATGATGAGCTCAGAAGTGACCAAAATGACTAATGGGACCTCAACACCCACAGCTTTAACCTCCCGGAACAAAGGAAGAAAGAGGGAGCAGGAGGAAAGAAGACCAAACACGGAACTCAGGAAACCAAAAAGCTGCTTTCAAAACCCATCTGATTTGTAGAGGATCTGATGGATACGTAGGAGGAAACAACAGTTTTTTGGCAATTACAGGATGAATGCCAAGAAGTCAGCTGCGTTAGGAAGTTGTTCTCTCCCTGCACAGTACAAAGAGATGAGCAAACACACAAACTGCTGATGGTCAGAGACCTGAACTATGCACCAAGTCTTCCGAGTCCTGAAATCTCCCTGTTGATACAAAGAGATAAACTACATCAGCAATCATTTAATCCAGGGCTTGAGCAACTAAACCATCGTATAATGGGCTGAAAACTGTAAACAGTAACAGAAATCAGAACTACTTCAACATAATTATTTTCAGCTACAGCAAATGGATCTGTGGGCAGCTGTTAAGATGAGTCTGCAGGAAACATTAAACCTCCCCGGCGAATCTGCTGCCATGTACCAAGGACCATTTACCAAACCCACCCACTGTCAAAGCTGGTGTTCTTCCCATCATTACTCATCTTGAGAAAGAGCCAAAGTGTCCTTTGGACACCTTTAAACCAATCTGTTAATGGGTTTCAAAGACAGGGAGGGAAGGAGGATGCAGCAAGCGCAGAAGTTGCACTCAGCCACCTCGAACCAAACCCTGCATCTCCATCTTCATCAGAGAAGAGCTAACTAAAATGCTGCAGGCCTGATATCAAGGCTTCAGATGATGACCTCTTCACCTCAAACCCAGAAACAGTCACAATTACTACACAGCATGGAAAGCCACAAAGTTTTATCTATTTTTTCTTGCCATAAACCAGCCCCAAACATTGCCTTGATTTTGCCTCTTCTCTTCCCCCTACCACAGAAATTCCCCACCATGATCAAATTACTCACTGGTCTTGACTAAGACACACTGAGGAGGGAGAAACAAAAGCCTTAAGATCTCAGGTCACTTCTTTAAGCTCTTTTCTCAGCCTGTCCTAACATTTTACTCCCTCTATGAAATGTGGATGCACAGCGGTGCCCCAGAGCAGCTTCCACCATTTCAAAGCTTACAACCTGCAAGACACCAGGAGTAAATACCCAACCGTAACATGCATCTGAAACAGAAGTTTAGATTGAGATGATAAAAAAGGGTAAATATAAATCAGGTTCACATTGAGAAACAGCCAGATGCAGCATTCATTAAGACTTGCTCCTATTAGGATGCCATTCACTGTGTTTCCTTACCGCATGTATATACGGTTAAACCTGAAAATCTCAGACACTGGCAAGAGCTGGAGACAGAGACCCTCATTAATGTGAACCAGCACTGTAATAATCACTGTGGATTCCATTTTTAGGAACAAGCAAGAAAACAGAAAGCTAAAGCAACACAAAGCAGGGTCATTTACCTGGACAGCTGTGGTTTGGTTGTTTTAACTGGTTATGATGGGTTTAAAAGAAACTCCAAAATATACATGAGAGACATGGACCTGCCTGAGTGAGCACAGGGGAGGCCATGAGGATGCTCCAAGGGCTGGAGCAGCTCTGCTCTGGAGCCAGGCTGAGACAGCTGGGCTGGGACAGCCTGGAGAGGAGAAAGCTCCTTAAGGGGAGACCTTAGAGCAGCTCCAGTGCCTAAAGGGGCTACAGAGAACCTGGAGAGGGGAAATAGGGATGAAAATAGGAACTTGCTTCCCTGCAGCGGAAATTGCACCTACCAACACATCCTGGCTAGCATCAAGAGATTCCAAACATTTAACTCCCATTCGTCTGAAGGGCAGGATAAATTACAATTTCTCGGTCCTTTATTTCCTGTGCCTGGAAACGGGTCAGACCTTGATGCACCTTGAAAAGGTCTTGCCAAAAGCCCAGAGAGGGCAACGGGAGTCTCCTCCCAAGGGACACAGGGATGGGGATCACGTGTGGCAGGATGGGCTCCACCATAAAGATGCACAAAAGACAAAGGTGAGGGAAGAGGAGGAGTAAAACGTGCACGGCTGTGCCTTGCGGCAGAAGAGGGCAGCAGCACATTCAGGACCTAAAACCAGCAAGTTTGGTGCCTAAAATGGTTCTGGGCAAATGCTTCATCGTCCCCTTTCACCTGCACTGTGCCCACATTGCCACCGAAACAGCAGCTCTGCAATCTGTCTTCAGCTATCCCCTTGGATGCAGATTCCAAGCCCAAATTCACCTGGGACAGGAGGAAATGTTCCCGAGAGCCCTGAGCTGTCACGTTCAACTGTCAAGAGAATAATTTGATGGGAGAAGTATCAAGGGAGCGATCAGGAGAATCTTGGAAAGGAAGTTAATACGGATCTATGTTCCCTAAATTACAACATCCACTTCAAACTTGTGCTCGCTGAAATCTCTATTTACCCAAGGCAAAGGAACTATATAATTGCCCTCTGCAGGAATGACTACACAAGACCAAACACGTGTTGCATGCTCTGTGGGAAGTCTCTTGTCCTCCACAACCTGCTTCAGGCAGCGCCATTGCCTCAGTTTATCCACTCCCCTGCATCCTTTGGGCTTTGCATTGCACTCAGGTACCACCACACCAGGCACCAAAGGGATGCAGGAAGGAAGGAATCAGTGGCGGCGCCAGTGGGTTTAGAACCATGGGGCTCTTCCTTTCTTGTTTTCTGCCCCATCCATCAAACCAATTACCCTTGACAGGAATTAATGACACTAATTATTTCTGTCACCCCCTCCAGATGCAGGGTCTGGACAACTGTTGGAACTGGGTGAGCTTTAAGGTCCCTTCCATCCCAAACCATTCCATGATTCGATGCTCTACAGGGCCAGAAAGAACCATGGGGGAATCCTGAAGCTCTAGACAGAGCAACATTATGAAGCAACAGCTAATATTTTAAGCCTGACAGTTCTATTTTTATTCATGTCTACATCCCATAGTCAGCAACAAAACACAGCAATAAAAAGACAGCCCTAAATCCAGGCCTGGCTTTCCTCTAGCCAGGAGATCATTAAAAAACCCCAAAACACAATAACAGCAAACCCAACCAAACAAGCAGCTCCAGCGTGCTCACGGGATGCAATCTGCCACTCTACACTGTCCAACAGTTCAGCTGGCATGGTTTTTGGGTCCAGGAATGCATTTTTTAAACCATCAGCCCTTTCCCTACTTCCTGGAGCTCCTGGCACACATTTACCACTGAGTGCTTCTGCTGCAAGTTGAAACCAATGGCACAGGGATTCTTGGGGATGCTCAGGGCAGGAATTTTTACAGAACCATAGTTATAGAATGAACCAGGTTGGAAAAGCCCTTTAAGCTCATCCAGTCCAAGCATTCCCCAGCACCGCCAAGGCCACCACTAACCTATGGCACTGAGGCCTCATCTCCACGGTGTGTGAACACTTGCAGGGCTGGTGACTGCAGTGCTGCCCTGGGCAGCCTGTTCCAATGCCCGAGCACCCTCTGGGGAAGGAATTGTTCCTCAGCTCCATCTAAACCTGCCCTGGTGCAGCTTGAGGCTGTTTCCTCTTGTCCCATCCCTTGGGAGACCAACCCACATCACTCCATCCTTCCTTCAGGCAGACATAAGAGAGCAATAAGGTCCCCCTGAGCCTTCTCTCCTCCAGACTACAAATAGAGTAGATTTTGCTCTGTTTGTGACCACGGACATTCAGTATAGATTCCTAAAGATGTAGCAGCCTTCATGCTGCTTTGTTGTGAAGAGAAGCTCAGTTGACCATGGCCCGGCCACCGCTCACGGGCTGGCTGGGTTTGCACATCCCATCACTTGGGTGAAAACCCAAAGGGTTGGCACAGCCAGTTTATCAGCAAAGATGTCCTAATGCTCATGCAACCTCTGGTCCCAGACCTGATGCAGGGCATGGCTTTCCGAAGACAAGATACAGGTTGGGCATTCCAGCAAACATCTACCAACAGCACCTCCAAATGACTTCATCAGGAAGGCTTCATGGCGTTTGCAGCCTGGCTGGAGAAGGAAGAAAGGAGGAGAGAAGAAAAGCAGCATGTTCTCCCATAAATATTACCATTCCCTGAGCTGTGCTGAGAAGCTGCCAAATGGAAGGACTCGGTGGTTTGAGGATAACACAACATAGAGCAAGATTTTCCTCTGCTCCTATAAGCAGCCACAGTTCTGCTGCCGGCAACCTGGGTGGTGGCTTTCCCATGCGTGTGACATCAAATTCACTTGTGAGGATATTCCGTACCGTATCATTAAGAATTCTTGCTTCTCATTTGAAGAAGCAGCTTTTTACATTTTTATATAAACCACTAAAATCAACCACATGAGTAAAACTCACCCGGGACAGTGACAACTGATATTAAACAGCTATTCACATATGTCCCAAGACCACAAGACTCATACACCCGCTCAGCTCTCCCCGCTGTAAGAAATCCAAATGACTTCAGTGCCTAAAACGAACCATATGAATTAATCACTGGCTTTTCTGTCCTCACTCTCCAGCGTTATTAATTCAGGCTGAAAACGCATGTGTCCCAGAACAAAGAGAGATCCAGCAAGGGAGCGCGTTGGTCCTTAAGTGTTCGGCAAAGTGAAGCCAACCTGGAAATGCAAAATAGCAGGGACCAGTTGGGGAGTTTCCATACAAACGGGTATCCATACCCCAAAGCAGGGGAAAATATCCTGCCCCTGCTTTAATGCAAGTGAACGGAAACACCTCTAAAACAGTCCCTCAAAGAATGCCTTCTTTTTCATCAACAGAAAGCACTGCCCAGGCTTTGATGCGAGCTTTCAATCATTAAGGGAAAACTTGTCGGTAAAGCTGGGGGCTGAAACTGCCAAACTGGAAACACGTGTAAAGGTAGCCTGAACACCAGTCCCGCTTACCCTGGTGATTTATCATCCACCTGAGGCCGGGCTATGCTCACACCAATAAAGCCCTGAGTGGAAGAGAGCAAAAGCGTCTTAAAATCATGTGAAACACGGTAAGGGAACCAAAAGCAATCCTGAAATATCTGCGTTATTTGCTCAAATAATGACTCTATAAACCCAGCACATTTTAAATGGTACCACGTGCAGCGAACTTACACACAAAAAAATCACTCCTCTGTACAAAAAATACTCCTCTCTCTTTGATACCACAATAAATGCATTGCTCAGCGTAGAAAAACGTTTAAAAGGGATCAATAGCATTTTAGCGTGACACAACGTCCTGCTCTAAATGATTAGATGGCAGGAGAAGTACAGATATCAAAGATAAAGCAGGTTTTAAAGTGTCTAGGAATGTGGTAATAAAGAGAATGGAGCACAGCAAACCTGACCTAAAGGAGTGAAGAAGTGCTCTGTTCCAAAAGAAGAGCCCGGATCCTCTTCCAACCGATGCATCTGCAGAGAGGGGAGTTCTCAGCAATAACCTGGAATCTCTGGTGATGCCTGGTGGTCTGTGGAGCTATTGCCATTACAGGACCCCAAAGTGATGCGTGACAAACGCCATGCTCAAGGCAGTGGGTATGAGCAGCAGGAGTTACTTTTGGCAATCACGTGAACCTTTAGCTCACAGCAGTTTTCTACCTGGTGCTGGTACAAATAAAGCCTATTTTGCCTTCCATGCGTGCACAGGCAGGGACACAACTGCAAACCCAGCTACCTTCTTTCCTATACAACCCGAGCAGGAAAAGAAGCTGCTGGCAATCCAGGATTCAGAAGTGAAATAAATCACTTGGGAAAGATATTAATGTACAGGATAATTTTCCAAAGAGAAAGTGCTGACCCTTAAAGAGTGGCATTTGTCAGGAGGTTTTGCATTCAATTCAACAAAGGAGAAGTTCAAAATGCTGTTTGTAACCATAAGTTAAGAGTTTAAAGGTATTCCATAAAAACATACACTGATTTCTTCTGGACATAAATCCGAAAGGTAAGATTGCACAACATCAGTGCTTTATATCTAATAATAACAAACAGATGGGAAAATATGATCATAAATTATTCTAACTGTCCAAGCTGTGTGCCAGAAAGTCTTGGCCAAATTCCCCTGCTTAACTATCGATACTCCATTTTCACTGTGCAGATCCCGGAGCTCCCCATATCCCAGTAGTTGGAGATCTGTGCATTGAGCCACTTGCTTTTAAAATACATCAAGAAAATCACTGCAGGGCTGACACAACACTGCAACACGTGAGCAAGGAGTTTATCCAGTGAGCCGTGCTGGATCACAACACAGAAGGAGCTGCAGCCCTGCTCACAAGGCCCAGCAGCCCACCAGAAAGCCCTGAGGATGTGGATTTAGTTTTGCTTTCTATCTGGGGGTAGGTTTTAAAGCCCAAATGACACTTGGGTTTGAACCTCACCCACTCTGCAGCAAGAACACAGGCAAGAAGACGGCTCTCAGCGCTGAAAGCCTTCCAACTCCCTTCCCAAGGGCTCTACAACCAACACAGCTGTAAATCCTGGAGCCTTTTAGGACAAAGATCTCTGTGCTGTGCCCACAGATCCACATGAGTGTGGAAATCAGTGCGGAGCGATGCTGACCTGTGCCAGAGCCTGGAGGAATCGTGGCCCCAGCGCCATTCCCAATAGCTCAGCTCCAGCATCATACCTGGGCATATCCCAGACACCAGGTAACCTCCTCTAATGAAGGCACATGCATTTCCATGTGAACACCAGTTCCTTTAGCTGGATTTTCTGGAGCTCAGCTTTAAAGTTGAATCTAAAGCACTGAATCTCAACTTTATAAAGTGCTGCCGCCTTCTCTCCCTGGCTGTCAGTTATCAGGCACGTCTGCCTGAAAAGCTGAGTAAGCCAGAAGAGGTCATATTAAGAAGACAGTCAAGTAAATGAGAATGTAATACATTTATCAGTTAAATACAAACAGTGGCATTTTGAAGTTTAACAAAGGGCAGAATAGATGAAGCTCTGCATTATCCCCTTGGACACCTCCCTGGCATCTCCCTCCCCTCACTGCCCTTCCCCATCCCTTCAGTGCTCTGTCTCCACCAGAGCAGAGCAGCCTGGAGCTGCTGGCTCTGCGCTGTGCTTTCCTCCTGGTGAGACATCCCAGAGCAGCTGGGCAGATCCAATGCACGGATGCTATTCCAGATCAACACCCGGAATCTCATGTTTACCAAACTGCATTAAAAGACAGAAACGAAGTCCCTTTTGCCCCGTGGCAGTGGGTGACAGTGAATGGCTGTCCCACAGCTACAGCCACCCGGCGCTCCCGTCACCGACAGCATCTCTCCTGCAGCTGTGAGGCTGAGAAGAGACATCACACGGGGGAACAGAGCTCAGCCACACACTGCAGCTCCCTGCTCGGAAACAACACCGTTACCTCAGCATTCCCAAACAAGGCACAAGAGCCGTTTCCCCACTGCTTTCTATCCCTCATCCTTCACCTTTCCCACTGCTGCTTTCCCCCAGAGAAGCCTTCCTGATGTCTCCTCCCTATCCTGCACCCAGATTGCTCACTGCTTACTTATTGTATGGCTTGCTTATTACCCACCTTGCTGGGGTTTTTGTGGGGGGGAATCATCTTTGCTCTCCATTTTCACCCTTTCCACACAAATTACCACCCTATCTTGCAGAACTACAGGGTGACTTTTCCCCTTGGAACCAACAATCAGCTCCCAGGCAGATCTTCACTGTGAGCAAGTGCTATCACCCTGTGCTACCCCCAGCACCTCCTTTGCAGAGGGAAAAGGCCCTTATCTGCACAGCAGCAGGACCTATTCCTGCCTTTGCTGTTTCCCACCCATCCCTGGAAGCCATCCCAGCGTGGGCTTGGGCAGGCAGGTTGGAGCCCAGGCCAGCCCCAAGGCAGCTCCAGGGAGGTTGAGCAATCCGTGTTGAGAGGCTGAGGCTGCACAGCTAAAACCACAGCCAGCCGCTCGGGATTCCTTGTCCTTCCTACGCACAGCAGCAAAGGGCTCCATCCCGCAGCTCTTCCAGCCAAGCTCGAGGTTAGTTGCTGAATCGAACACGACCCAACGTGGCTCAGACAAGCATGAAACAAAACACAAGATCCCCCTGGATCTCCTTCCTGGTAAATGCTCATAATAAATGGTAACTCAAGAAAGAAGTAACCTCACAAACCTCCACACCTCAGCTACCTGCTCCACTAAAACCCAGTCTGCTTTTAATGGTGGTTTAATCACCTAGCAGCCTGAAAG
This sequence comes from Psittacus erithacus, assembly GCA_009867235.2. Lineage (NCBI taxonomy): Eukaryota > Metazoa > Chordata > Aves > Psittaciformes > Psittacidae > Psittacus > Psittacus erithacus. The sequence continues at coordinate 538 of WYDI02026809.1, read as the reverse complement.
CACAGGATAGAGATCAAAATCCCACCACTAAAACGCTGTTATTTTAGGCACTGTGCCTTAACCAAGCAGCAACCTCCGGCTCTTATGTAGCAGCTTTACATAAAGGCCTGGAAGCACCACGGGGAAAGGCTTATCCCTACCTGATGTCATGGGAAACAGGACGTGGAAGATGCAGTTAACACGCACCAGGCAAGTGGCACCATCTCCATCCCCACCAATAATGCAGCTTGTCCCCTTCCATAACAGGTACATGCCCCTGCGGATGAACACCACCTCCTTCAGGCATTAATCCTTCTGCTGAGCAAGGAGAAGAGCCACTTCTCTGACTTCCAAGATAATAAAGCACAGCATCATGCACCTTCCTCTTCCCTGCCCAACCAGCACCCTTCTCCAGCACCCCTACCTTCAGTTTTCCTGCAATTCAAGAGTTCTCCTACAGGGATTATCACAGACTGGCTTAGATGGAAGGGACCTTAAAGCTCATCCAGCTCCAACCCCTGCCACAGGCAGGGACACCTTCCACTAGAGCAGCTTGCTC
>WYDI02026808.1:11408-24065 GCA_009867235.2 Psittacus erithacus | reverse complement strand
CCTAGCCTTTTTAAGGTCCTCCCCTGTATCCTGGAGAACTGATGAAAAGACAATCTGAGCTCCAGAGCCCCTAACCATTAAAGGATCAACCTTCTGTTATGAAAGAGTCCAGTATTTACGGACACTTTACTTGTGTCATTTGTAGAACAATGGGTTAAGTATTAAAAGGAAAGCTCTACTTTTCCATTTGAGGTGTTTTGCTAATCTACAGTCTGGTTCAGGGATCTTCAAAGTATAGATACTGGTGGATTTTTGGTTGCATGCTCTACAAGATCTCAGATAGTGAAGCCTGTACTTTTGCATCACACTTGTTGGACAGGAAACAACAAGGTGTTTACAATGCATTAATACAACATATTCTGAAATACAGTATCTCTTTCAGGTAATCTTTTGATTGCACAATTTAACTAATAGTATCTTGGATGCTATATAAATACTGTTCTTGCTAGGTCAAATTCACGTCATAAATAGTCACATTGATTTTTTTTTTTGTTGTTGTTAGGTTCAGGTGTTATCAATAGATTGTAAATCTGCTAAATGAATAATACTTCTAGAGCTCAGAATGTGGCAGTTGTTATTCCTCAGATTTAGATTAATCACACACAATTACTTCTGCTGATGCACAAGTTATCTTGAACAATCCAATCAAATATTCACTATTCATATTGTCACCTATTTATTGTAGACAGAAAACTACCCATTTTTAGCATTCTGATCTAGTATTACAAAATATTTTTTACTGGACACACAAGAGGAAATACTAAATCAAAAATGTAATTGAGACCATTGAAATTTAGGTTTTAGTTCTTTCCTTCCTCTGTTCCTTTTGTTTCCTTTCCTACGCAGATGGTTTTGAGCATATGTTTTGATAAAGCTTGTACAGTTCACTTCAAATCCCTGTGGTTTACAGCCATGCAAGCATCTCTCCTGTGGTCTTCCATTATAACAGGCAGCATACAGCTCTTATTCTCTTGGTGAATTGCATCTGTTCTTTAGTAGATGGGGAACTGGTAGAAAAATGGCTGGAGTAGTTATGAAGGTAAGAAAAAAACCAAAACAGGTGAGTTATCTTACCATGACCTGCATTTCATATTCCCCGTTCTTTCAGCTGTTGAGTTGCTTTGCTGCTTTCAGTGTTCCTAAACTATTGCACTGAGAGGCACAAATGGACAAAAATAAAGTGTGACCTTAGACCTATCTCTGTTAATATGTAGCATAGACCTTAGACTGTAATATGTAGCATAGACCTGGCTTTAGACCTAGCTCCATTAGTGTGTAACACAACTTTTTCATCTCTTTTCTTTGCTATTTCTGCTGTCTTATTTCTTAATAACATCCTTTGGAGGCTTAAAATTAAAGCAATCTAAAACACCTGTCAGTGGCAGAAGAAAATCTATTAAACAACAGCAGGTGAAAATCTAAGAACTATCTTATGCTAAATGCTACCACATCAATTGGTGCACCAAAATTGTGAAACCTGATTTTGAATCATCTTGCAGTCTTGATTAGAAAATGATATTTTTTTTTCCCTATGTGCTAATCTGTTCTGGAGTGAGAGGGGAAAGATTTATGCTGCACACAATTCCTGTGCATTTAAACTAGCTCAGGCTATGACTGTGCATTAAAAAGTAGGCAATGAAAGATTCTGTTTTTCATGTTTCTCTAGTTTGCCATTTTAACTCAAACTTCTGAGAAGCTGATGGTTCCTCACAAGCAAGCTAGCTCTTCAAAAACAGCTTGCTTTCCTACATGGCCATTTCTGCAGCGTTAAACTCCTAGTTCATGTCTGCTACTTTCAAATGCTATATGATTTAAAATAAATCCTTAAGGCTTTCTCAAAGCCAGTTCCTAACATCTGAAAAATAGTACTGTGTAAATACAAAAGGGCTGGGTTAACAGGATGTTAGTACCAAGAAACTTTGGGAAAGATGAAGCACTTACTGTGGTGGGCTCATAGCAAACAAAATATACTTGGAAAGTGCATGGGGCTTTATATTTCTGAGAACCAGACTATTTGTTACACTAAGCATTGCTCTGTCGTGGCTTGGGTCCACCTCTTGTTTTATGTCCTAAGAAATTTTCCTGATGTTCTGTTCAGAGAAGTCAGCTGTAGAATTAACCTTTCCTGACACTGAATTTAAAGGGAAAAAAATCCCTATACTTCTTTCGGAGATACCATGTTTAACCTCCACAGTTCAAGGTAGCTCTAATAGTGACTAAGCACACTTTCTTTCAGGACTGATTATTAGCATTCACTCCAAAGCTGGGTTTGCAGATGTGACCACTATAGCAACAACAGAAAACAACTTCAGTAACAACAAATAACATAGGTAATTTGGGTGGACTTCCTGGGCATTTTGGAATAAATAATAAGATTGGATTAAGGATCTAGATTCTGTTTCTTTACATTCTGAGATTAACTTTCCTTTGTCCCTGTCTTTATTACCTTTTATATTGTGTTTTATGACATTTATAAAAGTTAGTGTTTGAAAAACATTACCAGAGAGTGAAATAGAGATTCAGTTCAACATAAAATTTATTTATAATATATTGCTGTGTTTATAAACATCTCTCTGTGACTCTAAATTCAGTTAAAAAGCCAGGCAAGTCTCTGGGCAAAAGGAGATGCATCAGAGCATCTTATAAACTTGCAAATATGGTTGCATTAGGCTAAGCTAATTACTGCTGAAGCAAATGGAATACCAAAAGTAGCTTCTAGTCATAGCCTATGGTTTAGTCAGGGAGAAATGTAGCTGGGAGAGGGCTATGCTCAGATGGAAAGGGAAAAGCAAAGTGGTTTCTGTAGTGGCACAGACAGCCTAGTTATTTGGGGTTGACAGGCTTGAGACCTGTGGCTACCAAGGTTGAAAAAGGAGAAACAACCACTCAAGGAATAAGAGGAAGAATTTGAAATTAGGAAAAAATAAAGCCTAACCAAACACTGCTGGATGATGAAAGGACTCATGGCAGAACAATTGCATGGCATAGGACTAAGAACATAAGGTTCACCTTTCATTTAAATTCAGCCTGTGCTGAAAGCCTAAAAAGAGTAGGCTTGGTTGTACAAAAGAGGTCAAAGAGAAACTGATGCAGCAAACTGAAGAGGGGAGGGGGCAATGGCAGATAGTATATTTGGGGTGATATTGCTGCAATATATTTCACAGTGGGGTTAACATACACTTCATCACTGATTTCTCTTGAGCACAGTAGGCAACCCTGGATGTCAGTTCAGCCTGCTTTTCTTCTTTTACAGATTAACTTGCCTTATGTAATAATTTTAAAAATTGTTGAGTTTAAGAAAGCCACAAGCATCTATTTGTGGATTTGCTTTCTGCCCTGACACAGTATTTTCTTGGGTACTAAAAACCCCAAAAGCAGCATTTTGTAATCCAACCCTGATTACAAGTGTTGTTATCATATTGTATACATTACTGGACACTGGTCAGTAAGCAAGGTTAGTGCGGTAAGCATTGTAGTAGTGCTGGGATTATACCTGGGAAGACCTAAGACTACAGGAGGGGTGAAGTGCGCAGGGAAAAGCTGTAACTCTATTTTATTAATTTATGTATTTACTTTGTTCTTTTTATTTGAATCAGTTAAGAGAAAATTGAAATTTGTACCAATTTTCTGACTGTGCCACTATGCAGCATGCTTTATCCTGTTTCAAAGTATAACATCGAGTCTCAAAGACTTGTGTTTTAGAGCCATCCCCAGCCTACAGCACCCTTCACAAGTCACATACATAATTATTCCCCTAATCCTGCTTTTTGCTGAGCTTGTGCCCCTCTGTGATTTTCTTCACAAAGTCCTTGAAGTTGTCTGTAAGGAGCTTGTTCCTCTTTCATCAGTTATGAACATCTTGGTTCCTTAAGTTCTGCACCAGCAAAGGCTTTGCCTGTTTATTGGATGCTGTGTGGGAATCAGTTGAAGCCTGGTAGAAATATCATGGACATCTCATTGGGTTTCCAAGAATGCAAGAAATGGCCTGTGGGGTCAAACCAGTCTCTGATGGTGATAGTTGGAAATGCTGTGTAGGGACAGCACACAAATCTAGCTGCTTTCTGCCATCCATGCCTCTTGTGCTCCTCTAATTCATTGTTTCAGAGATGTTAGAGGGGAAAGTCTGTTCTGTTCCTTCAGTATCTGTTTACGGATCTGTTGTTCATGAACTGGTACAATACGTGCTCAAACCTTTTGCCTCTATGGCTTCCTGTGGCAACAGATTCCACAAATTCACTACAACCCATGAAAAAGAAAGCAGTTTACATGGTCTGAACTGATCCCCTGCTATTTTCAGTGGGTGATCTATAGTTCTGGTATTTGAAGGATTTAGTGAGTAAGTTGTGCATTTACCTTTTCCTTGCCTTCATGATTTTGTAAGCTTTACTTGTATGCTCCCTCAGCATTTTTTTAGTTCTTGCAAAGCAGCTGATCTCTCCCTTTCATCATTCTAATTGCCCTTCTGTGTTCCTTCCTTCTGCCTGCTATTTCCTTCCTGAGATATGGAGAGTGGGGCTGCAAATGGTGCTTGAGATGAGAGCTCAGCAAGGATTTGCATAGAGGCAGAACGGTGCCCTGTGTCTTGCTTTACTGCCCTTCTAGTTACAGTAGACAAACTGCATCACTGGCTGTTCAGTGCGGAGATGAGCAAACCCTTGTCCCAGCCATTCTCCTTTTACATCTTCCTGGTCTTGAGGCCATGTTTTCATGGTGCTCCCCAGAACTGCAATAAGCACAAGCTCCTGAAATATCCTGGGGATCATTCTGACTCCACATGTGACTTTTTGCTGCTTTTGGAAGGCTGCAAATAGGATTTACTCCTGCCAGCTGGAGGTTGACCTCCCTTCCTCATGGGATGATAACTGACCAGGATGATCCCCCATGGATTATGTTAGCGCAGCCACATGGGTGCAGGGAAAGACTCCCCAGAATCCTGTTTGTGGGGCTTTTGCCAGGTGGCTGCTCACACTGCTGGCTAGGGAGGGAAAATTTCTCATTTCTGGCAATGAAGACCTGCCTCCCACCGTTTATTTTGATTTCCACATGTTCTTTCATGAAATGTTTAATTCCTTTGCATCACAGGCTGGTTTCCACATTAGCAATTCACTTTAATACCAATTTCTTTTGAAACTGTCAGAGTTTGAGAAGTAAGGCTGAAATAGTTTACGTGACCAGAAACTGAAACCTAAAGGTTCTCTGTCATTTCTGCAAGATTTTCATTAACATTTATCCACAAATAGCTATGGATATTTTATTTAGAAAAGCAACTTATTCCCAGAGCCATATTACTGCAAAGCTAGAGTATACTTCTTAGTGGGGCTGAGGAGGAGTCCCTGAGGCCCCTTGTCCCAAGTTCCATGAAAGAACATGGACATGTTCTTTCTCTCCCACTCCCTGCCATGGTCCAATTTTGTTCATGTCAAAGGCATAGAGGCAGATGTTGGAAATTTTCCAACTTGAGAAGCAGGCCGAGGTATCAGCTGAGGGGAGGCTTCTGCTGCTTTTTAGCAACTGATTACTTGAAAAGTTATTATTCATTTCATTGTGGGCATTGCTGTGGTGAAATTTCAACCTAAGTAAGTATGCCAGGAAAAGAGGGTAGGAATGCATCTTAAAATGCAGTGGTTTGGTTCCAATTTCTTTTGAGGATGGACACTCAGAAGCCACAGGCCCCATGTGGTACCTCTGTGACTCAAAAACATTACTTGTGTTTTTCATATCCTTTCAGTTCTGAGTTTCTCAAGTGATGCTGTGGCTCCTCTCATTTTGACAGGTCTCTATGTCCGCAAAGTTTAAATCATGCTCTTCCCAGTTGCTTGCTGCTAGTGAGTTGTAGCTGATGGAAAGAAGATATTGAAGAAAAATATTGCACTGAAAATGGGACCAGAAACATGGCTTTTCTGTTGTACCTAATATTTCTCTTCATGTAGGTCACTATTCACAAAATGTGGACATGTTACTTGAGAGACTGTTTTTCTTCCTGAGATATTTTTGTAGCTATGTGGTGTGAGCAGTATTTGTGTCTGTCAGCCCCAAACAGAAGGTGGAAATGTCCATGAAGGCACAAGGAAGCATCCGGATGCATGGCAGGTGTTGTGTCTATGCCTGAGGCTGACAAGGACTAATTGTCACTGGTACCTGCCTAGAAGAAGCTGAGCAATGTCAGAAGCAAGAGAATGCAAACCAGACAGAGGATGTTTCTCTGTGAAATCACCTTTTTTGAGATCTTAGATAAACCACTATTGGAAGCAGAGAGTTAGAAATTACCTGCTATAAGAGAGACTGAACAGGTCATTCTATAAAAGTCCTATGATTTGAAATAGATTTGTCAGATTGCCTGCAAGAACCAGATCTCTGCTATCTGAACACAATGTAAAGTCTTCTTCAGGAGTTAGGAAGAGGGTTTATGTACTGTGAAGGTGCTTTCGTTTGTATTCTGTGGGTAGAGTTCTCTGGTCTGAACGCTTGTTACCAGGGAGTCTTTGCTGAAGAAGGTTGGACAGAAGGGGATAACCCTAGAGACTTCAGTGTAAATGTGATGCTTTGTATGTTCAAATACTAAATGTTTTAAACCATTTATTAGGGAAGGTAGAGGAAGAGTAATGAAGATGGGAAGACTGGTATCAGCAATAAATTTCAGTTCTAAGGGATGCTGCTGCCTTTTCTTTAAGATGCTCTCATAACTCTTTAAAAACAGGGTTTTGATGTCCAGCAGTGGAGATGCACTGGGCTTCACCGGCATCTCTTCTGTATCACACAAATTCTGATTAGCATTTGGGGAGCTATAAGCTGCTAATTTCTATTTCCATTCTCCCTCTTTCAGTCCTCATGATAATTTTAGCAACTGCACAGGAATGCTCCATTTCACACAAGTGCTCAGAGTCCCTTGTTCCCAGCCCATCAGCCACAGCAGCTGTACAGAATGAGGTGAAGGAAAACCATACTATGGGGAAAAGATCTTCATTAAAACAAGGGTTTATAGGGGCAAGGGTTTACAGGGATAAAGGTTTATATGTAAAGTGTATCCTTTTTAACCCCAAAGTCAAGCCAAACTTAGAAATAGGCCTTAGGTCTGTTGCCTGCCTGTCTTGAGGCACTACTTTGAGCTGTCTCAGTCCTAGTTTCTGGAAGCAGTCAGAGCTCCTTTCTGAGCTGCTACGCTAACAGCCAGCCAGCACAGCTAGTCTTGGAGGCTGTCAGTTGTGATGGTAGAGGTTCAAGGTGTCAAATCTTAGTGCTGATTCCTGACAGTGAAAACATTGTCTCTGAACTCGGTTGATTATTTTTTACTCTTTTCATTCAAAATAACTGTTTTAAATGGTGAACCGAAGCACACAGCAGAAAGATTTAAAGTCAGGTGCCTCTTATTGAGCAGGATGGTGTGATACACAATGTCATGAGCACGCTCTGTTTTTTCACTAGGGCATTCAAACTGCTGGATAGATGCTCCAGAATACCTACCTAGGGCTGGGTGATCCTCTTGGTTTTACTGTGTTACTTCACAGTTAAATAATTTTCTTTTAAAAGTTGGTTACAGGTACATAACTATCCACAACTTCTTGGCTATTCTGACTCTCAACATGTTTTCAGTGCCTTAATTCCTACATGTCACCTTGAGCCAAAAATGTAAGTAATAGAGAAACATCTATACATGAAGAAATGCATCCATGTGTATCAGTTGAAAACTGTGTCATTGCCCGTGGTTAAAACTAGCGAAAAATATGAAGCTGTAAAATAAACCTTCCAATATGAAATTTAAGAAGTACAATCTCTTTAGCTTTGAAGGTGATTGATGATGTTGTAGAAATGCTTACATGTGGGAATAAGAAGTGACAAACTTCTCAGAGTTTTGGACAAAAGCATAATAGCTTGCAGGTGAAGTTTCTTGCTGGAAGCTGCTATCTAGTAGATGGGGATTTCCACATGTGAGGTAAACCTCCTTGCACCATCTAAGGACTTCAAAATGAGATCAGGCAGCTTTCTAAAAAAATATTTTATTCTATCCTATGTGAAAGTCCTTTGATTCCTGTGCAGAGAAGCCTGGAAAAGTACAGTTGTCTCTTCTGGCATTCTGTCTGAGAGTGCTGTAACCAAGAATGCCCAGTTTACCCACCACACCCGCACATGGCTTGTGTAACCATCCATGACTTGAAAGTTTTGGGGCTTTTTATTCCAAATTTGTTATATGTAAATAACATTTCAGAAATCCATGGCATTTCTTTTAGCTAATTACTTCACCTGACGCTTCTCATTCTTCATATGTTGCACATTTAAATCAGCTTTTAATGCTATTTCATTCATTAATATTCTATACCTTCCAGCAGCTGGCATATGTTAGGTTAGTTTTCTTTTTAAAGTCAAAATATCCATGAGGCATTGACAGATGTTTATATCAAAATAGCAGCTGTAGTACCACATTCTATTAAACCAAGAGGTAAAATGCTGTTGTTGAGGATTAGTAGTACTTTAGTGTCAGTGTTATTAGACAGAAGGAATGTTACCTCTTACAGTCAAAACTTCATAACCATTTTTCATCAGATTGGTGTTACTGTTTTCCAAGCCTTGGATACAATGGATGACAGCACACAGGATCTATAGCAGTTTCCTCATTCAGAACCTCTTATGAAAGAGTTTCTAGCACTTAACTGATAAAACTGCTGCCACACTTTTGCGTCTGTTTTAGTAGCCTGGGATAATGGAGGATAATTAGTTTTGTATTAGGCCAGTAGCATTTTGTTCAGCTAAAGCCTATCTCCTCAAAAATTGACATTGAGACATAGTGTTGTTTAATATCAAAAGCAGAGGTAAATTTAAACCACTGGTCAGATGAACTTTAATGACAGATTTTTAGACCAATAAGTATGTTAAAACATCAGGTCATAACAGCAAAAATACATTCGGATTATCCTAGAGAACCTAATTGGTACCTTCATTGGCTGACTTCACTTAGAGAAAGCCAAAAGGGTCCTACCAGATGCTGCAACTAAAGGAATGTGCATTTGAATTACAAAAACTGTCTCCACTTTACTTGACACTTCCTCCTTTCTCAGCCCTGGCACTTTGAGTCCCATCTGAAGGATGTTCAAGTAGTTCTTTTTCCAGCTGTGTTTGGGACTAAATGACAACTAGGGTATAAATCATGCCAGTTACACTTTTATTTTTGTTAAATCTTGTTGTTGTTGTTGTTGTCAAGTCTGGAGCACATTCCCCACTCCTGGGTTGTCTGCCTGTGATCAAGGCTGGTTCTGACGTGGTGCCTCTGGGTACCCTTGGTTAGGTGGGTTATATGAGAAAGCTGTAAGAAGCAGCTCCTTCACTCTGGAGCTGTGTTTCAGCTCATACTCCTGCCCTGTTTGTGCCTGAGTTGTGTTGCAGCCATGCCTATGTACCCTGTCAATCTGCACCTGACCTCTTGGCATAACCTTGGGTCAACATTGTTACAATGAGCTTGTCTGGCCATCAGTGACTCTTGGCTGCCTTGGTTACTACCTCACTGGACCTGATCATGACCATGATTTGCTGATTTGCTTTTCCTACCTGAACCTGCGTTATTGCCATCGAATTGCTTCATGAACACTGTGGACCCTTGGCTGACCGTGGTTACTGTCACTCAACCTGCTTTGCTCATCTTGCTCAAATGCTGCGGGACAGCACCTTTGACAATGACATTACTGACTGTGCCTTGCTGTCCCCTCTGGTCCAGTCTTCCCTTCCCCAAGGATTTGTTGCTATGATTTTTTTCCCAGCGTAAGAGTAATGTCTTCATTTCTAGTTTTTGTTGGTGAATGTCTATCTTATAAAAAAACTTAATACTTTAATGCGGTATCTTCTTTGACCCATTATTTGGCCCATCCAAGTGTATTTCTGAACATTTACAAGCTTCACCAAAAAGCCCAGAGCTTGTTTCCAGCTGGATAGCAGGCATGAGCAGATCTGAACCTTTAAATATTTATGTGTATAAGTAGAATCCTTTGAAGCCACTGTGACTTCTTGGTTTAATTTTCTAAGGATCAGTTCCCAAGATAAATTCCTGTTGCAGAACACATCTGGTGTGGCAATTTGCTGTTGTAAGACCACTGCTTACAACAGATGTAGTCTATTCTACTAGGCAACCAGTTTACTCTGTTTCATCAATTATGGACAGTTTGGGGACACAACATTTTTCATGACTGAATGAAAAGGAATTAATGGAAAATTTGAGGGCCAGCTGGTACCATCTCCAGGCATAGCTTACCAATAGAAGATAGCTTATATTGCTTATATAAAGTTGCAGTGTGTGAGTGGCTACACTAAGTGAAATAAAATGGAAGGCCATTATCCAAACAACAATGCAGACAAGCTACTAAATATTCAGGGATTCAGTGGTACCCATGCTACCTGTTCAACATGGCTTCATTAGTGTGATGTTCAGCACTATGTTAATAAGATCTCAGTCTGAATGACAAGTTAGCCCAAGGAGAGCCTTGAGCTTAAAGGGTACCCTGCTCTACTTCATGTGTACATGCTTGAACCTGTAGCATGTGGTGCAGATATACTCTCACTTCTTCAGATGCCAGCCACAGTTAAGGCTGTTCAGTGCTTCTCATTGGAAATAAGACATGGTTAAAACTTTATGAGACTGCAGTTTGTAATTTGTCTCAGTCTGGATTTTTCCTGACAATGTCAGTAAATTTTTCCAAAGAGCAAATGATGGAAGCAGCATGTTGATTTGACCATGTCAGTAACCAGATACCCAATTCTTATACTTTTGGGGCTGAGGCGGCCAGCTACGTCTTTGCTTTGGACTTGAGAGATTGCTGGGTAGAAAAGGGGGCTTATAATCAGCTGTGATTTCTAGAAAGAGACTTTCTGGGATAAAAAAATGGTTGAGAAAAAGATTTCAATAGATATTTATCATTGATTCTCAGCCGCTCAGAAGATGAACCTGATGTGAATATGCCCCAGTCTGGAAAGTCTCGTCTCGGGCAGGCATTTATATTCCTCCTGAGTAATAGGTCTGCTTTGGTGCTTTTCATAAGCTCATTTATCCCCTCAGATGGTTGGTCAAAGTCTCTCTAGAATGGAAAGTTCATCACTTTCATCAGTGAAGAGACCTGAAATCAATGGTCCAGCTTCTCAAGGCGATGAATTAGAAGATAAAACTAGAAAAGGATGTTGGTTCTTAATGTTGCACCAGAAAGGGAGAGTGAACAGAGGTTTCCAGGGAATAGTGGTGTAACCACACAGGTGTCTCAGAGGCACCTAGAACTATTGCCCAGAAGAGCTGCAGCTGGAAAACCAGTGTAACAGGGAATAGAAGCAGGTGCGATTCCAAGATTCCAGTCCCAGATGCCTTTGCCGTGGGTTAATGGGTGATGATCACAGGCAGCGTCAAGACGAGGCTGACAGTGGCAGCTTTCATGGCCACAGATAAACAAACAAAGAACATTGTTCATTTGAGGTCCTCCCTCATGCAACAAAAGGATAGTCTGTTTTAAAGGGTTTCTTTTCCTTCCTTAGTAATTCTTTTCCTTGTGGATCTCACACATCCCAGAGGATCCTCTCATCTTGTCTCTTGCCCCAAGTCTCAGATACTTTCTTTGATCTCTGTGGATGAACCCTATTTTCCAACCAGTTATGAGAATGTGACGAATTAAATGATTTTTTTCTGTCCTTTCACATAACTGCCAAATAATGGATACAGAAATTACAAATGACAGGCACCAATGCATTAATACTACAGAAAGTTCAGTATAATTTGTGATGCTGCATTGCCCTACCTTCCTTCCCTGTTTGATTTTTAGGAATTAATCTGAGGAATCAACATGCCTGTAAGGACTAATCCATCCCACAGCCTATCCACTTTTGCTTCTTTTTTCCTGGTGGGGAATAAGGAGGACAGTGCAGCTAACATAACTGTGAACTCTGTTTGCTTTATATGCCAGCTCCATTTTACCTATCTCTGATTTTGTCTAAACTATAAACTTTCAGGGCAGGATCTGTTTTTTAATACTGCTGTTTGCTCAAAAACCTAACATAGTTTTGAGGCTCTGCTGGCCCCAAAGCACAGTGTAATATACACAGCCAGATTATTGGGGAAAATGGAAAGATCACTGTGCGGCTGAAGTAATTTTTCCTGTTCAAACAGAACTTGTCAGCACACCAGTTTGTGTAAAATGTACTACTTGGAGGAACGGCATTGTCAGAAAGGTCATTTCTGCATGGAGAGTAGCGGGCAGCCTAGTCTGCAAGAACCAAAGTACACTGGGCTCAGAGGGAGTGAACTGCAGTAGAGGGAAGTGAGGAGACTGATCCTTGTAGAAGAGTCAGAGTCCCGTTCACAGCCATCTTCCTGAGACAAGCCTATCCTGGCTTCATCTCTGTGTCCCTGGTGAATAACAGAGTTGCAGAAACACAAGCCCTTCTGTGGGTGGTTTTGGTGGTCCCTTACCCTCTTCCAGCAGCAAGGGCAGGCTGGAAACGGCAGGTAGGATGCCCATGTTCGCAGACTGGATGGGCAGCTGTCGTGGTTTAAGCTCAGTCGTAAATTAGAAAAGCATGTAACCTGCTTGTTCCCCCTCACAACCTGTCTTCCCCCCACCCCCCCAATCCCGGAGGGATGGGGAGGAGAATCGAAAGAATGTAACTCCCACGGGTTGAGATAAGAACAGTCCAGTA
>WYDI02026807.1:345-24391 GCA_009867235.2 Psittacus erithacus | reverse complement strand
GCAGCAATACCAAAAGCCCATCGGTACCCTTTTGGGTCTTTGAAGTACCCTCTCCTGAGGTAGTCTATGCCAAGGATACATGGAGCCTCTGGACCAGTCACAATGGGATGTTTTTGCCATTTCTTCCCAGTCAGGCTGATTTCATCCTCCAGTACAGTCAACTTTTGGGATCCTCCTGTCACTCCAGAAATAGAAATGGGTTCCACCCCTTGACAGCTTGATGTCACCAGGGTACACCATGCTCGGATATGTACTAAAGTCTTATACTTCTGTGGGACTGATGTGCCAGGCCATTTGATCCACACAGTCCAGTAAATCTGATTGTCCTCTACACCCACCTGGCTGGAGGCAAGGCCCCTCTAATAGTCATTACAACACTGGACACTTAAGTCTTGTAGAAAGGGATTATTCTTCTTTATCACAAGAGCTGGAGTAAAATCAGCTCTTCCACCCCATCTGAGAAATGCTAACACAGGAAATACCGGCTGTAAGTAAGGTACAACCTGCTGAAACTGTGAGATCAAAAGCAACAACTTTGAGAGCCAATAAATCAGCATTGTGATGAGTGACTATTAACCCAAAACAATGAATGCTTATCACAAATATGATTAGACACACTCTAGTCAGATCTGTCATTATCTCAACCCTTCGTGCCCCACGTTGTGTGCCAAAAAAGAACTGTCATGGTTTAAGCCCTGCCACTCAGTCTCTCACTCACTCCTCCCCTTCCTTCCTTGGCTCCCTGCGAGATGGGGAGGTGAATTGAAAGAATACAGCTCTCAGAGGTTGAGGTAAGAACAGTTCAGTAACTAAGGTATAACACAAACCACTACTGCTACCACCAGTAATAAAAATGACAAGGGAAATAACAAAAGAAGAGAATACAACAGCTCACCATAGACCAATACCTAGCCCCACCCCACAGTGATCTAGCCCTTCCAGGAAATTGCTCCCAGTTACATCCTGGGCATGATGTGCTGTGGTAGGGAATACCTCTTTGGCTAGTTTGGGTCAGGTGTCCTGTCTCTGCTTCCTCCCGGTTTCCCCTCCTCCCTGGCAGAGCATGAGACTCAGAAAGTCCTTGGTCAGACTAAACATTACTGGGCAGGAACTAAAAACATTGGTGTTACCAGCACTGTTCCCAGACCAAAAATCAAAAACACAGCACTGCACCAGCTACTAAGAAGGAGAAAAATTACTGCTGCTGCTGAACCCAGGACACACATCAAACACATGCATTCAATTCTTTTTAAAGCATGTACCCAATGTGTTAGAACTGTTTGTATATACTATTTTTTATATTTAATCCTAAATACATTTTATGTACGTGAGAGTTGAAGAAATATACACTTGAGACACAAATATATACCATAGGAAAAGAAAAACCAAAGCATTTTCTTAAACAAAAATGCAAGTAGCAATGTTCCTCATGATCAGAAAGTTAGTTACCCATACCCTCACAAACCAGCAATTGTGTCACAAGAGACCAGAATTAAACTCTAGCCTTATTTGTGTCTCTCAAAACACACTGCTCGAGGACTATCTGCCATTTAAGGTAAGGAACTTGTGAGTGAACAAAAAGAAGGAATTTGAGATTTCTTGACCTCCAGCTGCCAGTCTAGAATTGCAATGGTTTGCCATGTATCATGTACATAAGCATATATATTTCCAGGGGCATGTGGATACCTCATTCACCGAACATGTACAAGGTATTTCATGTATTTTAGATATCAGTATTCACTGTAAGAATATATGAATGAGCTAGGTTTCTAAATTCTCAAAGAAGGTTGATGCCTGGGTTTAGTTGCCTAAATAAACGCTTGAAGTGCGCTTGACATGCCCTGAGATATTTTCCCTGGCTTGTATTTTTCACTTTGGAAGGGCAAATGGTCTCCCAAAAGTCCTGTATCATATCTTCCTGCTGAGTATGACTTGATTGTCTAGGATGTTTCAAATTACTCTAGATACCTACATCAAAACAATAAACTCAGTGAATAAAACTTTTTGCAATCTAGAAAGCTGCTCATCTCACTAAGTGTAGCATAAAAATAAGAACTCTATAGATTACATTGGATACACTAATTATACCTGAATTGATTGGAATGGTAGTTTATCCATCTGCTCCAAAAGCAGACAGCTCGCATAGTCATGTAAATTTAGCTGTCTGAACATTTCATCCTAAATGGACTTCCCTTATTGCAGGAATTGTAACGATTTGTCTACAGACTAAAAAATAGTGTCTTTATTATTTCACATCAACACCATTATTAGATCCTATAAGAATTAACAGCTTTAGCTATAGCTGGTTTGTTTTATACTATAGGGTCATTGTTACCTATATATATAAAAATAAATATATGCACATATATATCTTAATTAGTTTGAGATATGAGTGGTATCTCAATTTAAGTTAAAGTTCAAATAATGTACCGCTTAAATTTTAATATTTCTTGATCACTCTCTATCACACAAAACACATGAATTTCTAACTAAACCTTAACCTGTATTTCATTATATTTATGTGCAACAGAGTTAGATAATTCTGTCATTCTTAATGAAGTGCACAATTTGAATAGAACATGGGAAACAGTGTCCTGACTGCTGGTTAAAAAGCAAAATAACGCTCCATTGACTATTTATAAAAATTGCCTTACTTTTATAGCAACAACAAAAAAAAGAAAATTGACTGAGGTGGAAAATTCATGACACTGGCCTTTTATACAGAGTAAACTACTTTTGAGTGAGTAATAGAGCACAGGTGTTATAAACATTAGAGCAGTTATACACATATATTTTCTCACATGTCCTATGACTTGTATTCATCATAATATCTACTGAGTCAGACTTGTATTTTTGAAGGAAGCATTACAGGTCTTATAGCATAATATTTTAGTCCTCCACAAATCCTGTAGGACAATGTTACATGTGATTGGGTCTTATAAGATTACCTCACAGTCATCTAGAAATCCCTTTAATCCATCAGAAAATCCTTAGGATTGTTTTGTTAAGGCACAAAGTAACATAGCTCTGACCAAGCCTGCTTTTCTCACAAAGCAGTTCTCTCCGGATATAAGAATCGCATCTACAATTTTATACAATGTTGGTGGCACTTTCCATTTCAGTTTAATAAATTCTTTTGGATTTTACTGAACTGTATCCTAGATTTATGAGTAAATACCTTTCCTAAACATATTTAATAAATTCAGCCAGCATCAGTCTTTAATAGAGAAAATTACATACAGAATGAGATTGGGACAATATGGCAACAATATTCATGTATATTGTATGCAATTATGCACACACTATGAAAGAGGTGGTTTGTTAAGAGGAAGGCTCATTCTTATGATTATTTGGTTACAGTTTTAAATTTATAACTGGAAAAGTTTGGAAAAGTTTGAGAACATATATATATATGTATGTATGTACATATATTTTCATCTGTGGGCAGTGTCCAAGAATGCAGCAAAGTGGTTTGGAAAACCTATGTGGTGTTTTACCTGTTGAAGGATTTGAAGGACAAGAAGAGTTTGTATAGATATAACAGCAGCAAAAGGAAAAGCAAGAAAAATGTGAGCCTGCTGCTAAATAGAACAGACAACCTGATAACAAAGACCACAGAAAAGACTGAAGTGCTCAGTGGCTTCTTCATATCATTCTTTTTGATAGAACTGCCTTCAGCAACCCTAGGTCCCCAGGACATATGGGCAAGCATTGAGAGAAGAAGATTTCTTCTTGAAGTAAGCTAAGGAAGACATGGAGCTGTTGGAGAAAGTCCAGAACAGGGCCACAAGGATGATAAGGAAGCTAGAGCACCTCCTGTATGAGAAAATCAGTGCTGTTGAGCCTTGAGAAGAGAAGGCTGCAGGAAAATCTCATAGCAGCCTTCCAGTATCTGAACGGGGCCTACAAGCAAGGGGGAAAGGGAGGGACTCTTAATCAGGTTAGATATAAGGAAGATGTTCTTTACTGTGAGGGTGCTGAGGCACTGGAGCAGGTTGCTCAAAGAAGTGGCAAATGCTCCATCAATGGCAATGTTCAAGGCCAGGCTGGACAGAGCCTTGGGCGACATGGTCCAGGGTGAGGCATCTGTACACATAGCAGGGGAATAGGAACTAGATGATTGCAAGGTCCTTTACAATCTTAACCATTCCATGATTCTATAATTAAAATTAATATGGGCAAGTACATTGATCCTAAGCTGTACTGCATGTTGTGTCTCACATTCATATGGCTAAACTAGTACATCTATACTGCTTCCTGTGAGAAGTTCCTTACAGGTTCTGTCATTACCTGAAAAAGAGATTGTTGATTAATGGTTTGGAACTGTGCAAAGGTATGTAAGAAGTAGACAGCATGGATTCATACAGGCTATTGCTTGATGCAGTGTTCTAATCTTATTTAATTTACTAGTTTATACAAAGACATAAATATCACCTTCCTTCTCAGTGTGTTTCTTATGTATAGCCCCTGGAAGTCCCTATGCCATTTAATGCGCTTAGCAGGCAATGGTGATGAACAGGTTATGGAAGAAAATACCATTCTCACTGAGCTGAGTGATGGACTGCAAGACTTTCCTGCATACAGGCAATCCTGGAAAACTGTTCAGAAGCCAGATATAACTGCAACAGCCGGGTCTGCAGAATCAGAACAAACTGGCTACAGCACAACTGTTCATGGAGATATTTAGCCATCTCTCGCTCTAGCCCATTTTTAATCTGTCATGTACCACAATGTCATAGCTGAAGTGTCACAAAGGGTTCTAGTACTGAGCATCAGCTGAATTTCCCTGAATGTTACCACAGGAGAATGACAGAGCAAATGTCATTCACATGTTATGGTAGCAGACAAACAAAATTTTAAATGACATTCACTCAAAAATAGTTTAAAATAAAAATAATAGACTTGTTATCATGAAGAAATTGATCCTGGATTTCAGGTTTAATCCAGGGAGAGATAGCATGCAATTCACTTTTAAGTCTACTGGTTTTTGTTACTATATCCTAGGAAGTTTGGTATTATAATGGAAGTCACAGAGTAAATGTCACTAATACCCAAAATTACATTTGAGTTGCTGACTCTGTAAGTAACTAAGAAGCTGAGTACGTAATCCTTGTCTCAGATGCTTATGTTCTGTAAATGTGTTTTGAGTTCATTGTTGCAAAAATAATTACTTTAGAATTCATTTTGTTTAATTTGCAGTTAACTGATTAGGTGCTCGTTATTTAAAAATCAGACTCTAGAAAGTAACTCATTATATAATCAATTAGAAGCTTATTGACTGAAGTCCAAAGCTCACTGTACTCTGTGCAATTTAAAAAAAGTCCAATACTAAAGCATGTTCTGTGAGTGAAATCCTGACCTTTTTAAGCCACTGGCAAAAATTCTTTTAGGCTTTGTAGGGTAGCATCCATATGCATTCAAAATATTGTGTGAAGCATTCAACAGTGTCCCACACAACATCCTTGTCTTTAATCCGGACAGACAGAAATATGATGAACCACCCAGTGGATAAAAAATTGGCTGGTAGCTGCGCACAGAGAGTTGTGGTCAGCAGCTCAGTGTCCAGCTGGAGACTGGTAATGAGTGCTGTCCAGAGGAGGGCCATGAGGAGGATAAGGGAGCTGGAGCACCCACCATATGAAGACAGGCTGAGAAAGTTGGGGGTTTTCAGCCTGGAGAAGGGAAGGCTGCATGAAGACCTCATAGCAGCCTTCTAATATCTGAAGGGGACCTACAAGGATGCTGGAGAGGGACTCTTCATCAGGGACTGTAGTGACAGAAAGGGGTAATGGGTTCAAACTTACATAGGGGAAGTTTAGGTTAGATATAAGGAAGAAGTTCTTTACTATGAGGATGGTGAGGCACTGAAACAGGTTGCTCAAACAAGCAGTAAATTTTCCTTCCATGGCAGTGCTCAAGGCCAGGCTGGACAAAGCCTTGGGTGACATGGTCTAGGATGAGGTGTCCCTGCCCCTCATGGCAGGGGCATTGGAACTAGAGGATCTTAAGGTCCTTTCCAACCCAAACTGTTCTACGAATCTAGGATTCTATATTGCTGATTTCTCTTAACACTTATACTTTGACTCATTTAATTCATATCACTAATCCCACGGTACTTTTCTGTCATGCCATGACACCTTCCAACATACTAGTACCAGGCCTAGACTTTTAAATTGCAGGCTTTTACTGACTGCACAGAAATTATATCTTTTTATTCAGGTGCCTGGACATGTTTCAAGGTTTGTCTTCTACGCAGACAGCTGTGTGTGTAAATAGGAGCCCATAATCTTTCAGCTTGCCTCTCTGCTGAAACCTTTAGGTAAATACACTGTCTTCTCAGAACTTAAAATTAAAGTGTGAATCTTCTGGTCGGTTTCGTGGCATTTTTGTTAAATTTTGTATTTCTTTCTCAAGTGACTAATTTCAACAACTGAGATATAGGAACCTATTCTACTGGTTATAAATATATGTCAAATGCTACTATTTAAGGTATATGGTCTAGTGCCCATAAGCTGTTAGTAGGAGAGCATGGGCTTTCTTGGTTCTATCATACTGTCAACTCTATGAAGATATTCTGCCTACCCAAAGGATTCCAATGGCATGAAGGTTCTGAATTTGGGAAAATAAATATGATAGAGGGAATTTTGCATGTTCTTATGAATGAAAACAATACTAAGAGTTCAATTACCTTAAAATATGGATATGGATGTCAGTAAACCATGCACAGTTGAATTTCTTGCTTTATATTGAAAACAGATTTGGATTTAGCTTAAAAAATGTTCCTTCAAGTTTTGATAAGAGCTTCTGCTGAAACCACTTAAAGCTAATGGAAAGAAACCAAAATTGCTTTTGCTTTGAATCAGGTCATAAATTGCATAGATCATATATATTTGATCATTATATCCTACTGTCAACTTTTCAATGTGTAAAGAAATAATTTTTCACTGTTCTTAGTAATGTTAAATCCAATCAATAGTATGTTACACACCATACATGTAAACTTTTGCTGAAGAGACACAAAGAAATAGCAAGTATTCATGATGGTTAACACTATCTCTGAAAGCCATATTGATTACTGACAGAATGAAATGCAGATTTATTAAAATTTAAAATAAAACTGAAAAAAAACCCTCTCTTGAAGTGAAATGCAATGTTTCACACAGACGTTTAATATAAGCAGAAATTACTCTTCCTTCATGGAAAATTAAGGGTTTTTTATTTCCTGTTAGCATTTCAATTGAAAACATTTCCACTCATTTCCTTCTTAATGGAACTATATGAATAGCCTTTTAGTATGGCTGCTTTTTTTTTTTTTAGAAAAAAAAAGATTCGCTTCTATTAAGAACCTTAATAAAGTCTCTTAATAGGAGTGGTGCAAAAAGTAAACCACTCAAATTACTTGTATCAATTCAGCAAATATACATTGATTATTATATTGGTTCATGTTTACACCCAGAATGGTCCTTAGTACTTTTTATTGATTGTCACTTTAAGTAGAAAACTCATGCATACAGTGTAACAGATTCAAGCATTTTTTTTTTAGCCTCAGTGACATATTTTCTGAAATGGTGTGGCTCTGTTGAAAAAAATTATTTCTTGAAGGATTTTAAGTATTTAAAGTATATGCTTTCAAAAGAAAATTCAGAGCTGCAATAAAAGTAAATTACCTGATATCAGGAAGATTCAAAAAGAGAGTAAGTTGCATATCTAGATAACTAATCACAGTACTTCTAGTGATAATTTCTGTAAGCATTTGTTGAATGTGAACAGTATGTAGACACCTGGAATGTAAAGACATCTCCTTTGCTAGAATATCTGATTAGTGACTAGTCAGGATAAGAAACAAATATAAGGTAGGGAAAGAAAAAAAAAGAAGAAATAAAAAAAACCAAACAAATGAAAATCAAACCAAAACCAAAATGCAGAGAACACTTGAATGTAGAAATTCTCATGAACAGGAAGCATTAGAGACAGTAAAAAGGACTGTTAGTCTCAGGCCACTGACTATTGGGCTGTTAAAGGAACTCCTCAAACACAGACTTTTAGAGGTTCCCCCAGAACTTTGCAAATGGTAAGAAGGGGGGAGAACAGACTGTCATGTGTCTTATGGAAAACAGCAAATATGAGTACACATTCAGTTAATCTGAAGTTCTTGTGCGTACTGTATTTCTGCTACTTGTAGCTGAGCTAGAATAAATTTCTGTGTAAACATTGGACACTGGCTATTAGACTTGTCAGTGGCATAGTATCACATGGTGCCATCACACATTTTATTCTACATAATCCAAGCAGAAGGACCAGTCCAGCTGGTGAACCTTTGCAGGTGAGCAAATGCAGCAGTTAAGTCAGGACATCAATCTTTATTCTGGAATGAATGGCTTTTTGCCATCCTGCTTCATTTCTGCATAATAATAAATATAGTTAGCTCCTTTTTTTATAGTTAGCTTTTTTGGTTTTGGTTTTGGTTTTTTTTTTGTTTTTTTTTTTTTTTTTTTTTTCTGTAATTATCTGGTCTAACTTTGTCTTTTGTACATTTTTCAAAACCTGTTTTCATAGCTTCATGTCTTCCATCAAAATTCATAAATTTGCTTCAATTTTTTCTTTAGTAATCTTTCTATCTCCATTATGGGGGAGAGAAAAAAGGGAGAGGGAAGAGCTGATGTCCCTTTGATATTTTAGTGAAAAATGGATCTAACAAAAATAAAGGATTAACTTTGAAATAAATACCACCTTCTTAAATCATAGAATCGTAGAACAAATTTTTTTATAAAAGTTACTTGAAGATGCAAATTTATTGACATTCAGCCTTCACCAAAACACAAAAAAATACCTGGCTCCTTGCAGGGACCTGAAGAGTCTGCCTAATAACTATCATCCTTTCTCCAACAGCAGGGAATGGAAAAGCAAGAGAAAGATTTTACTTCAGTTTCTGCCTTCTCTCTGCTCCCCTTTTGGCATTGCTCTTCACTGTCCTTGAGATACTTCTGCACTAAATCCAAGTTGCTATATACATAAGAGGAGACTAAAAGCTATAATTAGTGGTACAAATACTGAATTAAATCAGAGGTTTGTTAGGTAGCTTACTACAAGGTGTCAGAGAAGGAACAGAAATTGTCCTTTTCCCTGCCTGGAGCAAAGTACCCACTTATGCCTATATATTGTTTTAGAGAAGGGTAGTTGAAACATCAATTTAGGGAGCAAGTTAATAAGTAACAGGAATGATAAGAGTGCAGTGTACTTCTTACTTTTAGCATGTATTTTCTTTAGTTGATATAGTTTGAGAAACACATTATGCTTTATCTTCTTCTGCATTTCCATACCAGTCATACTAGTCCTGCTACAGATGTTTCAGAACATTAAAAACCTGGTGTTAATGTGATGTTTTTTGAGGTATCATAATTGCAATATCATTACTGCCGTTGGCTGTGCAAAATACAGTCACTTATATAAATAGTTCAGACCTAATGCTGGTTGATACAAATTGGTACAGATGCAAAGATTGGCAAGAACTTAGCTGCCAAACAGTGCAGATGATTGTGTTCTCCATTCTGCCTTTTTGTCAGTTCAAATATATTCAGGTTATCCCAGTCCAGCTGGGTATTACACTAAATGTAATTTAGTGGAATACTGAGATTTCTACCTCTCCCTTGAATGTCTGGAATTAGCCAATGCATTGAAAAATTTAGATGGACGCTGACAGAAAGATAAAGGAATCTCATGAGATGGTCATAGGCTCAAAAGATTCATTTTTGCCATTCCTAATGAAAGGAAATGAAGATATTTATTTTACGTAATTTAAAATGAGAGGAGGAATGAGGGAGGGAATTGGAGGCAAAAGGGAACAAAGGGAAGGAGAAGGGAAAGATCAAGCAAAGAAGCAGCCTTTTATTTTCTCTTCTAGGACTTTATCTTATGGCATTTAAATACATATGGGGTTATATTTTGGCATGTTGAAGTCTTTATTATGCAAAAAAAGAGCTCATGATTCCTTTCTTATCTTTCAGTCTAACACTATTTACAAAGCATTTTCTAGATACTGTAGAAGGGTGGAGAAGTCAGGCTGAATAAGCAAGAATCTTCATTTCTTAGATCCAGATTTGAGAGGTCAAGAATTTCCATAAACAGATGTATACAGTGAAGGCCATTAATAAAAGATTTGAGACTGACTGGATTTTGGAATGGTGGTATTATTCTTGATCTGCGAACACTGACCATTGTAATGATCATTATTTCAACACCTCTCTTCTCCCTCGGCTCAAGAGATTAAAACAAGCTCTTCACAGTTTTGTTTTGGTTTGTTTGTTTATCTGATGGCTTCCCCTCTCCTCCTGCTCTTCTTTCCCAGTCTGGGTTTAGGGGTTTTTTCCATATTTCCTTTTCTCCTTTTCATATTACAAACTTTACTCTTACTTTATTTTTATTTCATGACTCATTCCTGTTCTACTTCTTAAGTCCCTGTCCTGCAATGTGTGTACTTTCACCTAATATTCCCATGAGAAACAGAAGCACTAAGAAAGGAAAACTAATGAAAAAAACTGCACCAGTACCACCACCAGCTAAAAAAGACAAACAAAACCCAACAAAACAAACAAGCAAACAAAAAAACCCCAAAAACCAAACAAAACACGGGAAGAAAAAAGAACTAATATTAAAGAAAACAGTAACCAGGCAGGCAGAACTCATGTCTTTCTTTGCTACTCTTCTTTTCCATTATTTTTTCATTTACTAGGTATTTTACATAGCTTTCCTTAGGCAATTTTTTCCCCAGATGCATTAAGAATCACCTCTGTAACATCTTTTCTTTGTTATGTAGTTGTTTTTTTTTTCACTGAAAAGATTAACATCTTTGGTCTTTAAAGGAGAATTGCCCTTCACTTCCAAAACTCTGAACTCCTGGTGATAATGTATTTTAGATACTTTGTCTTTCTTTTGAGGTCAAGTTATCTGCATTAAACTGCAGTTGATGCAGCTCCAATGTGAGAATGTGTAACAAGGGCAAAGAATGGAACAGGATTTGAGCTGGGGAAATGCATGTTCTTCAGCTGCTACACTGCAACACTGCTGCTTCTTTTTCCTACCACTGCTCCTGAACTTGATTCATGCGGGTAAGGAGCTGGAAAGAGGCTGTGGTATTTGCAGAACACTTGCTAGTCCTTTGAGCAGGGAGCAGAAGGTGTGTGATTCTAGGCACCCTGACTTCTCTGGTAAATCTATGTAGTTCTACTTGTATTGTTCTCTTATTAACTCTAGTGTTTTACCTATGCATGCAACATGAGTGCTAGACACGCTGTGCAACATGAGTGCTAGACACGCTGTGCAACATGCTTTTTTGTTGAGTACCTAAACCAGATCTGGATGAGCTAGAGGAAGTGTCAGAATCAGCTTAAAGAAAAGGGAATAGAATTCTGCATGGGTAGATCTAGTCTGTTTCTCATCTGTGTTTTGCAGTTGTATTCAAGTCTATTAAAGTTACAGGACAATGGGTCACCGGACATGAGTCATCTTGCAGATACATCAAACACCATACCTTTTTCTAATGCCAGCATGTGAAATCTCTAATACTAATGTCACACATCACTGGTTTCCACTCACAAGTCAATCCATGAACCCAAAGAATAGAAAACCACAAAGATGTTCCGACCCAGGTGTCAGAGCAATCCTAGGCAGAGCTACAGGTTGGGCAGAAAAGAGATTCAGAGCAGCCTTGCGGAGAAGGACTTGGGGGTGTTGGTCGATGAGAAAATGAACATGAGTGGGCTTCAGTGTGTGCTCACAGCCCAGAAAACCAACCGTATCCTGGGCTGCATGAAAAGGAGTATCACCAGCAGGTCGAAAGAGATGATCCTGCCCTTCTACCCTGCTCTTGTGAGACCTCACTTGGAGTATTGTGTGCAGTTCTGGTGTCCTCAACATAAAAAGGACATGGAAGTGTTGGAACAAGTCCAGAGGAGGGCCATGAGGATGATCAGGGGACTGGAACACCTCCCATATGAAGACAGGCTGAGAAAGTTGGGGCTGTTCAGCCTGGAGAAGGCCCAGGGAGACCTTATAGCAGCCTTCCAGTACCTAAAGGGGGCCTACAAGAAACCTGGAGAGGGATGGGGCATGTAGGGATCAGCCAATGAGGAACAGCTTTAAACTGAAAGAGGGTAGGTTTAGATTAGACATTAGGAAGAAGCTCTTTACTGTGATGGTGGTGAGGCACTGGCACAGGCTGCCCAAGGAAATTGTGGCTGCCCCATTCCTGGCAGTGTTCAGGATTAGACTGGACAGGGCTTGGAGCAACCTGGTCTCACGGAAGGTGTCCCTGCCCATGGCAGGGGGCTGGAACTGAGTGAGCTTTAATGTCCCTTCCAACCCAAACCAGTTTGTGATTCTGTGATTAATCTCTTACGCTGTGAGGCAAGACACTGCAATCCTAGCTAAGATGCCAGGGAAAATAAAAAAGGCTTGCACAGAAGAGGGGAAGCCTGCTTTCACCACCTGATTCTCTGCTTTGGCACCCTTCTCTCAATTTTAGCATTCCACAGGGAACAAATGCTGAATATTTTGCACGCAGAATGACAAAGAGTAGCGGTAGGGCCACAGCCCTTACTTTGGACAGTAGCTGTATAATAGGGATACATATAATGCCCACAGACCCTACTGCCTTGGTGTGAATTACAGTAAGTATTGCTTGATCAGATCTGCACCTTCTCCATCATGAAGGAATTGCTGCCTTCATTAGAGGACTCAGGACTTGGTTCATTTACTCTTTAGGTGTCACCACAAGGCACCATCTGGGGACCATGGACCAGTCAAGTAGGTAGAAATACTCCCCTCCCTGATTTGGATGGGCTCTGGCTCATTTCCATGAGCAGCCTGGTTTGCTACATGTGGTATTGCAGGGGAGAATATTTTTTCTGTGAGACCAAATTCAAGGAATCATCACATCCTTGCTCCCAACCAATGAAAGACCATGACGAAGAACACGATGCTCATGAGGCAAAGCTATTTGCTGTAGCAAAATAACATGCTCAAAATAGATTCCTTTGCACGCTACATAAGCAATTTTTAGGACTTCATATGAACCTACTAGCACATTTTCCCCTATCTGCATCCCAGATTAACGGGTTGCCTGACAAAACTTCACAGTATTTTTTTTTCCATGCGAGATCTTTTCTTTTCCCTTCGCTTTGACCACTGACTAAATATATCATGCACCCATCTGCAGTCACACATGTTGTTCTTTGTCATTCTTGAACAGATCCTATATACTTCTTTTTCTTTTGGAGTAGCCACAAAGTGGTGAGGGTGAATGACCTCATTTTTTTTCCCTCCTTGGCTCATCAGCTCTTGCAGAGTGGATTAAACCGGCCAGCTTGGCTTTCCTAGCCAGCACCGCCTTGCCTGGGTTCCTTTATTGAGATTTTAAGAGGGGAGAAGCAGCCAGCGAGTTCTGCAGAACTGAGAGATGGCTCTGGCTCGCAGCTCTCTGCTTGTCTGCTGAGCTGCGATCCCCTGAGCAGCCCCTGCTCCAGCCCCTCCTTCGGGAACATTGCAGGGAAGAGGTAGGGAAGCACCACGAACACATTCGGCCAAATGGTGCAGGGCACATGCCTCCACTGCAGGCAGGAGACCCAGAGAATAAAGGTGAGGGTTGGTTTGATGCTGCAGCCTGGGTGACGGCAGCCAGTTGCAGGGAGATGTATCCATTCCCTTCCTGGCTTCACATGGGCAGAATTCCCTGTGACTGGTGGGAAATGGACATGGCTCTATTCTGTGATGATTAATGACTCTTTAGCTTTGTTTGCAGCCACGACATCTTAAGTGCTGTACAAACACCGAAGAAAGCCAAGCCCTCAGCCTAGATAATTCACGCCTTGGGAAGGCAAACAAAAAAGGTAAACATGGGAAGCACTGTGAAGAGCAGCTGGGGAGGCTGCATAGGAATGGGACAAAGACCAGGATGTCCGAGAGCACCAAGCCTAAGTCAGCGTTGTTCCTCTGGTGCAGTGCTGAGCCCTCATGAGGAATCCCATCACAAATATGACCACATACTGTGGTGACACATGACCAAATCAGGAAACCTACATTTGTCCCGAGCTGAAGCATCACACCAAACCCTGCTGTCATGGAACACACACAACAGCAGCCTGTCCTGGGTGCAAGTGCACAGCAGGATTCCCTCCTGCAGCTCACCCAGCAACTTCCAGCCATTACTGCTTGTGGAGGTCCATTAACAGTCTCTCTTCTACTATATGAACTTTGGACCATATTCAAAATCATAAAAAAGGGGCAAGCTTTTGCAGGCAGGCTATTGTGTCATACACACTGAGGCCTACCCAAGTCCATAGTGCAACCCGGTCAAACAGCACTTGTTATACTGCTTTTATAACACACAAATATTTGCCTTTGTGCCTTCCATCAGTAATAATGGTTCATTCTCAGAGCAGCTGCTTTTCTGTGCAAGCAACGCCAACCTTAAACCAGAGGGTGAGCAGCTGCAGCAGAAGTCAGCAGGAGCTGGCAAGTTGAGTTTCCATGGAAAGGAAGGGGACAGCCTATGCAAGAAGAACATTTGCAGCAGAAGACATGATGAACTATCTGCATTTCCCTCGTATCCCCACTTCCTGCCTCCAGTAAGCTAAACCAGCCCCTAAAGCAACCCCCTCCTCCAGGCGTCCAGCAGCCTGCGCACTGCAGAGGAGCCCTGATGGAAGGTCTGGATTCTGTGGTAACAGGATGTGGTGGTAGGAACCCTCGTGGCTCTGGTCACCGCAAACATCTCCTGGAAACCCAGTCATACAGACAGATGGAGGACGCGGACATCCTTGCAACAGCGGTTACCTTTCATTGTGTCTACGCCTGTACCTCGTAGAGCAGAGTTTTCCACCACAAGGGACAGATAGATAAATGTAGCAGAGTGACTCAAATACGATTCCTCTAAATAGCATCAAAGTACAAATGCCAGAGGGCACCGCTTTGAGGTTTTGTGATTTTCTACGCAGCAGTGATGCATGCATCCCTTTTACCATCTGCACTGGCTCTTGTAGAGCGGTCAGATTACATCCCACTTTTCTGAGCTTGAGGGTGCTTGGGATGACATCAACAGGCAATAGAAACAGATCTTTCGGGCCACAGTTAAATCCCTCTGATTGATCTGCTTTTTGTTGTTCTATTTTCCATTCTGGCACAGTATGAAGAAAGCCCTGTGCCATAAATGATGATGGCCAGTGCCCTTGAGATGGGTGGTGAGCTTTGAATCCTATTGACTTGTGAAATGTGGTGAAGGTTTGTTTTGGTCCCATTTGTGGGAAAGAAGAAATTACTTCAGGAAGGTGACGCTCAACATGAAAAGAGAAGTGGCAGAGGTTTCTTAAATGGTGCATTGGTTCAGTTTTATATGCATTGTATTGCTTTTATATGAGATTTTCCACATGTGCTGTGGGAAAATGCAAAGCAAGGAAAACTTTCCTATTTCACTTGCAGGACGCATACAAAATTCAAGGGCATTTTGACACTTGAACTGGCTGAATTACAGTAACTTCGAAACCCATTCTGTTAACAACAGAGTAAACCCAGGAGTTTAGATTAGATATTGTAGAAGTTCTGCTCTACTGAGTAATGCCTTTGGCCTTGATCAGAGCATGAATACTGGACCAGGAGAGCCCATGATATAACACAGCATGTACATTTTTATGCTCTTCACTCCCCTCCCTCATCATAAAGAGTGTGTATTTTAGGAAGTTAAAAGTAATCTTTATTTTGGCCAAATTCTTTCTATCTTGCTAAGATTTCCAGATGCTTTCAGTGAGCCAGCTTGCCCTGTAAAGTAAATATTAAGGAGTAGTGGAAGAACCCATCCCATTGCCACAGAGGGGAAGAGGAGTCTTTGGCATTAAACCAGGTAACTGGTTTATTGCATATTTGCTAATGCACACTCCCACAGGCTTGAACTCCCATCTGATAGAAACATGTATGCTCTTCACCGGTGTTAAGCAAGGAAAGGGATGTGACTGCTTTGCACAAAGAAGCTGAGCAGATGGTGCCTCAGGAAGCAAACCCCCGTGTCCTCTGACAGGCGCCCAAGATAAACCACTTGGAAAGATCTTCTTGTGGCTGAAGCACAAGACAAGGAGGGCTGAGCCCTGCTCCCAACAGAGCTCCACGCTTGGTGTGTGACCCAGAGCAAGTCACGAATTCTCTGTTCCTGTTTCCTCCTTGGTGAAATGACGATGATCATGCCTATTCTCAGCAGAATCGTGAGTATTCATTAACTTACATTTCCAACAGTTTCTCGTTCCTTGCAGGAAAATACATTGCAAATATCACTGCCCTACCACTATGCCGCCATATTAGCAACACTGAACTAACAAGTGCATCTTACAGACTTCACCCCCGCCACACTTACTCTCACAATATGCTGCATCAGAAAACTGCACTCACAAGAAAGCACTGTTCAGATCAGTCAAACAAAGGAGAACCTGAAAGGCTGGCTGGGGGCAGCATCTCTCCAGGCTTCCCTTGCAGGTTATTAGAATACAGAATATTAGATTAATGGGTTCTTTGACAAAGTATGACTTGCCCTCTACTATTGTGTACTGCTGCTTGTCCAAAGCATTGGCTATGGAAAGTTACATCCTGCGCAAACACTTACAGACTCAGAATTAAGCACGTGTTGAATGCAGTGGAAAGTCTTTACACATCAGCCCCAAATAAACACAAGTTCCCTGTTTTGCATCCTCTAAAAAGCTATGAATAGAGAGGTGAGAAACAATGAAGGAGCTCCTCCTGTCCTCCTGGGTCCTACCTCAGAGTATCCAAAACATGCTGGGAGCTATAGGATAGGAATCTGAATTGCCAAGGTTTGGTCAAGAGTTAAGTAGGTTCCAGGCAGTAAGGAGATTCCAAAGGGAACAATCCAAACCTAAATGGCTCCAGAAGGAAGCAAATGACAATAGTTAGTGACCTGAAGCAAAGGTACGAAGAACACTGAGGTCTGCTCATCACACTGTACTGATCACAGTCCTGAACACCAGTGCTGTGTATCAGGGAGATAGATACAGCAGATACTGAGGAACAGGACAAACCACCTGAAAGCTGTGATGTAACTTCACTTGTGAATCATGTGGGCTCATTCACATACATATGGAGGGCACCTGGAAAGCAGCAATTGAAGAGAAGCCTAAGGAGGGAAGATGGTCAGAACTAAACATATGTTTTAGAGGGGGAAAAAAGGCCTGTGTGGTTTTAGGCAACATATTTAGGACCAGGGATCCAGAGGAAGGACTCTCAGGACTATGCGGTCAGACATCAAATTGTAAGCTGTAGGCACCAGAGGGGTTTTGTTTTGGTTTGTCTTCTTGTTTTTTTCATGAAGCTGCACCTTGTTCTCAGGGAACGTGGCCATGGCTCAGTTATAGCACTGAGTGAGGGAGGCACTTAAAGTGACACAGCTGATCAAGACTAATGAGACACAGAGAAATACTAGACGTTCAAATGAAAGACATGCAAATGGTAGCAAGCATGCCAAACATTGATTAATGGAGTAAATAAAGTGCCTGTAGGATTTGCAGACAGCCTGCCAGTCTTGAAGGGCCTAAATAATCTGAAAGGAGAAGAGTAATTTTTGAGATGTACAATTAGAGAGGGCAAAGCAAGAGTCTGCTTTCAGAATCTAAACCGCTGGAGGAAACCTAACGTGTGCCACTCACGAGGCTCAGCAAGAGCTGGCTGCAGAAAGCGGTCTTTCTGAAGACGGGGGAAGACCAGCAAGGATGCCAACTGTAAAGCACACTGACCATTAGCCACCTGGCACTGCATAAAGCTGCAAAACGAGCACGCTCTGTTTGCAGACAGCCACAGAGCCAAACCTTGCTCGGTTCTTTCCCCTTGAGAGGAAAGGGCTGCCCCTGTGGGGTCACTGACCTCGGGCTGGGGCTTGGCTCCCGGCTCTGTCCTGAGTGACACATGAACCTCCAAGAGGGTTACATAGCAGAGCTGGGCCTACAGTGTCTCAGGGGGTCACAACATAGACCCTGCTCCCTAGGCCGCACAGGGGCACCTGCGCTGCGGATGGTAGGGTGGTCAGAGCACGAGGGACGCTGGAAAGCTGCAGCTAGGCTCGTCCTACACCCGAGGAACAGGAGTGCTCACGCTTTCTTGTATACATCTGTTTGGTAGGGTGGAGTCTGCCTTAGTTTTACTCCACATGCAAATTATATCCCTCAGCGACCTCACTGCAAGCATTTTCTGGCTTCTCACACCCTTTCCGGGGCAGGAGCGGGCTGTTTTCCCTGCAGATCCCCTGGCTTCCTTTGGAACTTTGGATTTGTGCTGTTCTGATTTTAGAGACGGGAGAGAAGGCTGTGAGACCGGCCAAGCTGCGGGGGGAAAACAAAACCAAAACCCAAACAACCAGGAGGCAGAAGAAGTCAGGCGAAGCCGCTGTGCTGATGCCGCTCTCGCAGCGCCGGAGGGGCCAGATGCCGCGGGATCCGGCTTCCCCACCTCCTCCGAGCGAAGCAACAAACTCCCCCGGCTGTGATGCGACACCCGCCTCCCTCTGCTCCTGCTCACCCTGGCAGCGAACCCTTACCTGCTTGCCAGCAGCAGCGAGGCACAGGAGAAGGAGCCAGCAGCCTGACGGGACGGGCATGTCTGGGTGTCCGTCTCTGCCTTCTCCTGTGGCTCCTTTTCCTGCCACAGAAAAGAAACTAGATCCTTCCAGACAAGCCCCGGCGCCCCGGCAGCAGAGCGAGGCACATTTGAGCCAGTTACTTCTCTTTCTTCCTTTCCTTCCTCTCAGCTACACGAGGGGAGAGGAGAGAAGAAGAAGGATAAAAAAAAAGTGCCTGGCTGCAGTTCCCACAGCATTTCCTCAGTCCTGACATGCAGGCTTCCCTCCCCACCCCCCTTCTTGTCCCTCCCTTTCCCTTCTCCACCCCCTTTTACAAGAAGTTTAGTCACCATGCCCATGTCCCTCCTCCTGCCGATGGAGACGGCTTTCCCGGTCCTTCTCGGCAGGGCCACCCATCCATCTGCCTCCCACCTGCTGTGCCCTCCCATCCCAGCCCTCCTCTTACCTGGCACCATCACTCTCCCTGCATCTTCGTGCAACCACTTCCTTCTCCCTGCCTCCCCTGGATATTGCCATACGCTGTCAGAGGACATCCCGGGCCTCGGGCAGCTTCCCATCTCACTCTTTGGTCTGCCCTGGCGCAACCACCCTCTTGCTGGCTCCTGCCTCGGCTTGGGGAATGCCTCCCATCCTGTCCCATGCTCTATCCCATCCCTGCTCTCATGCAACAGCCCTGTGAGTGCCAGCCTCAGCATTCTGGCACAGCTCGAGGTCCCCCTGCATCCTGTGCTTTGGCTGATGGCCAGAGCTGGATGGTGGGATTGCTTCCAGGGGGAAAAACGCGGAAGATGAGCTTTGAAAGCTCTTCTCAAACACTACACATGGACAGACCCAGTCTCTGCAACACAGCATGGGGCAGTGCAGAGTGACCTCCTGACCCCCAGGACACACTTATCACCAACACCATTGACCCAGCAGCAACTGCCTGTGCTGTTCAAGCCTGGGCACAGCACATGATGCCCCTTATCTCGCAAAGGGAGCTGGAACCCTCTGTGGTAGGGCAGGACAGGGCAGTGCTGCTTGCCAGCACCGATTTATGGGGGCTGAGGATCTGGCAGAGCCAGCCATGGTATTACACCACCTTCCCTGCCTCCTGTGCTCACACGCTGCCGTAAGATAAGCCAGGAGTGTGGTTCTGCCTTGAACAAAAAAGGAAGTTGTTCTTTCAGTTGTGTATTTAGATTTAACCCTTGACCAGGAAAAGACCAGTTACAAGTTGCTCTACACTTGCAAACAAACAAATAAATGTGAAAGATTAAGAGAATATTAAAACCCAATAAAATCCTTTACCTGTGTTGCTGCGGTGGGATTTCTGCACAGAGAAGGAATCCTCAGAGCCCTGAACCATGATGTTCACTTCACCTCTACATGGTTTCCCAGGTGCCATAAAGCCAGACCTTTTCAATCTCCCTAAATTTCCTTTCAGGAGCTAACACCTGCAAGCACTGGGCCCTGCAAGCTGTTGAGACCTGTGCTCAAACAGGTCTCAGTGCCCACATTCCCTCGCCTGGTCTCCAGCATGACATGGCTGTTTGGGGGCTGGTGGCCCCTACATGGGTTTCATGCTCCGCAGTGGGCTATGGGGCAACATAACTCTGTGATGTGCCTGACTTAGGGCCAGTGCCTGCTCCTGCTGCACATTCACCTCAGGAAGACCTAGGGCCAATGACATGTTGGTGGCTTTAGCAAGCCACAGAGCTTGTGACTGCAGTGTCAGAGCCCTGTTGATGTGCCAGATGAGCTGGGGTTCTACCACACTCGAGCTGGACAGGCTACACCTTTAGTACTGAACAGAAACGTTGTTGGGAATGAGGGGTGGGAGGAATGACCACAGCACCCAGCTTGCCAGTAGGCAACATCTGCACAGCCAGCTTCACCAGGGCCTTTGCAAGGTAAGGGTCACCTATGTGCCCTGCTCATGGCAGCAGCGCTATTCCCCATCTGTCCTGGAAGGAGCCTGGCAAGATGTGGGGAATGCTGGGTGGAGACTCTTCTGCCAGAGCCACGTTCATCCATTGCTGACAACCCACAGCCCTGTGCTGGCCAGGGTGTTATAACATGTTCGTATTTGAGGTACAAGGAAATGTTTCTTTTTAAACAGAACAGCCTGTTAAGCCTGTTCCCCTTTTCATGTTCAGCACAATACCAAGGCTATAGGCTGTGCTTATTTACCAGCTGCTCATTCTAACCACAGATTAACGGGAGCAAACTCACACTGTCTGTAGCAATTGGACATGTTAC
Organism: Psittacus erithacus; assembly: GCA_009867235.2. NCBI lineage: Eukaryota > Metazoa > Chordata > Aves > Psittaciformes > Psittacidae > Psittacus > Psittacus erithacus. Next base: position 3,528 of record WYDI02026807.1, on the reverse strand, counting down.
TGGCTTTTTCTAAAGGTGTTGAGTAAAGGCTTTGGAGGCGTTGAGCCAAGGCCCGATCAAGTCAGGGGAGCTCCAGGCAGTTCAGTATTGCACGCTAGCTAGCTCCATCGCTGTTGCATTCTCAACTCCTGATCCTAGCGCCATGTGAGAACAGCCTCTTTGTGAAAGCTCAGACATTTCCCTCCAAGTTGAATTGTATGTTTCGAGGCAAACCCGCAAAAGCCACTGCTGGGTGCTTTATATTCTTAATTATGTATTTCAGTAGGTTGTTAGAAACTGAAATGTGAATGCTAGAAAATATGAACTAGGGAATGCATAGGAGAAAGTGCTGTCAATGATCTTGCTTTTATCACATAGCACACATAAAACCTAAATTACGCCAAAACTGCTTTGTCAGCCTTTTGCAGAGAGTAGGGTTTTTTCTATAATACTTTTTTTCAGCTGCCTTTGCCAAGCACCTATTTTGAATAAAACCAACATGCTTGAAATCTGAAAGCTCTAAACTTACAGTGGTGTTCAGGTGCCTCCTGTTTCCATTCACCACTGCGGCACGCAAAGCCTTGACTGCACTGGCCTTCGGGATGCTTTTTCTAGAGACGAGACATGGAAAACCACGTGCAGCTTCAGAGGTGCCATGCAATGGAAACAGTTCCCTGAGTAACAGCAGGATCCCTTCCTTGGTGAAGCCTGCCACGGGAAGCAAACTGAGCATAGCTGAATGCTTAGCAGGGCTGCGGTCAGTACAGATGTTTTCTTACCTCCTTCCTGGAGAGAGAAAAATGGACATTACACATTAAATACCTTACAAGAAGTACAGCAGGGCAATACTGCACGTTCTGGAACTGTCTGAAAGTATAATCACTTCCTGCCTCTCTTCCGGAGCCTGGATAAACAGTGACACACTCCTCCCCTGCCCCTTACCTGCACAAAGCCCCTAAACCACTCACGATGCTCCATTTCCCTAGGAGGGAGAACAGGAGATTGCCTGTTAATCCTGGGTATTCAAATGATGTGAAGGTAACCTGGGCAGAGAAGCAAAACTGAAAAGCATGTGGCTGCGCCTCAGGGTGCCTTTCACACCGTGCAGGGAGGCTGTGATGGAGCTCCATCCCCCCACCTCTCACATCCTGTTGAGGATGGGGGTGAGGAAGGGTTTTATTGAATAAAGATCAATATTTTTCTCTCGTTAGATGCTGTAAAGGTTGGTTAAAATTTCGGACTCTGAACTAAACACAGGCTTTGTAAACATGAGCACCTGCCTCTCAGTAGGTGAGGGAGAAACCCAGTGCAAAGTTAGAGCTGCAGGAAGGAGCCCTCTAAAACAGGGAGATCCCTGGGAGGCAGGCGGGTCACAGCAAAGCTCCTGGGATAGCAGCAACCCAGGCAGAGCTGTTCACGGGGGCAGGGAGAAGGGCTGCCTCCAGCTGCCTCATCACTTGCCATAGGGAGAGGGACCTACTGTGTGACCCAGCATGTGGAGCTTTCTGGACTGGGCTAAAGGGGAAAAAGGTAGAAACATATCTGCATACTTTTAATACAGAGGGCTCTGATTTTATTTCTAGCTATTAAAATAATCCATTAAAATTTATTATTTACAGTAAGAAAATCACATGCAAAACCATGGCACCAACCTGGAACTGCCTTTTTCCTGTGAAATGCAAGTTTCCATAGCAGACTATTGCCCAATCTCCCCGAGATTCGCAAACACATACATTTTTCATGACAGAGCAACCATAACAAAGCTCCTTAGTCACACTGGTGTGGGTCGCACACCTTTTAAAATCCCACAGAACTGTACCAGTGCTGAATGCCTGCCAAAACCCTGGAGTCTGCAGCATTCAGAAGGTAAAAGCTCACGACCAGCCGCCGCTAATGTGTCAAATGTTTGAAGTACGTACAAGCATGCAGTGAACCAACAGGATATCGCCCGCTGCTGTGGCAGTAACAATGCCTACATGCTTCTGGAAGGAAATGCAAAATTGCGGTGAGTTTTTAACTTGGAGTATTTGTTCGTGCTTGTAAGAGAGACCAACCTGATGACCTCCAAGACTTGTCGTACGTCCATCCTCAGGACAACAGCCATGCTGGCACAAACTGGGGAGCTCATGCTGCTCAGGATACACCTCAAGCTCTGTCCTGTCTGGAGATGAGTGTTTTAGGCTGGCAAACATCCACCAACCCCTCACTCAGCAGGATAACTGAGACCATAACTCCTCAAACCTCATTAAACGCCCCATTTCCAGTTCCACACAGCCAGCTTGTCATTTTATCTACAAGCACACTTAATCTTGAGCTCCTTTGAAAACTCACCACAGTACTGAGATGACTCATACTTAGTTCAATAGAGAGCATTCATCCCTCAAGGACCTAATCTAAAGGATCTAATCTAAACAAAACCTTATTGCCTATTAAACACTGCAGCTGCTTCTTCCCTGTCCACACTTCCCCATCCCTTTGCAGCATATTTAAAGGGAGGATAGAACATGACTGCAGAATGACACAAAGGATCCTCCAGGACACATACGTGCTTTGCTGCTGCAGCTTCAGCAGGATTCTATCACAGCGCTTCCACCTCAGCTGCAACTGAGGGTGAAGAGGTTTCTTGGGTTTTGGGAAATGGGAGAAGTCTCCATTAAAGCGTACGGTGAAGAGCAGCAGCACAAGAGCACAATCCCAATTTTTGGAATGGCAATATTAAAATACACTGCAAACAGTCCTACTTGCATACATGCAGTATTTAAACCATAGAACAAAAAGGTATCTGCCTATGTGGGATAGAAAAGTTGACAGTTTGGGTGCAGACCAGCCTGAAATATGATGAATAAGGGATGTGGTGAGGAGCACATGCGATACCAGTGCTGGGAAAGGAACCAGACTGACCAACCAATGTCAGCCCTTTAAGCCAGCTCCCGAGTCACCTTTCAGGACACAGACTTTTACAGTAGAACTACTCAGGCTCCAAGCTTCTAGGAACTAGACATCTTCAGTCCAGGAAGTCTTTCACTACATTGGAAGTAAGCTGGAAGCTCAAGCTCAGCATGTAGTGCAGGTACCTCCAAAGATAGAGGCTGTTTGCCACAGACTTCAGGGGACTGGAGCACCTTCCGTACGAAGACAGGCTGAGAAAGTTGGGGCTGTTCAGCCTGGAGAAGAGAAGGCTGCGTGGAGACCTCATAGCAGCCT
>WYDI02026806.1:7434-41842 GCA_009867235.2 Psittacus erithacus | reverse complement strand
GTTCTTTCGAGATTTTGTTTTTCTTTATCTGTTTTTTGTTTTTGTGTTTTTTTTTTTTTTTGTTTTGGTGGTTGTGTTTGTTTTTGTTGTGGGGGGGGGGTTGGGGGACGAGGTATTGGTTTAGGGGTTTTTTGTTTGTTTCTTTTTTTGTTTTGTTTTGGTTTTTTTTATTTTGCTTTATTTTCTAATTAAAATGCAAAAGTTGCCTCTAAAAAATATGTTTCTGGGGATTACAATTTTCTGTAAAATTCCTGTGTAAAATATTTTAATGACCAGTTTAAGCTAGCCAGCTGTCCCTTTCTGAACTAAAAAAAAAGTAATTCCTTGCTTATGCCAATTCTTATCCTCTGTTTCATAATTTTATAAGTGCCAGGTATATATAGTATTAAACAGAACTTTAAAACAAGAAAGAAGAAAAGAAATTGTACTTCTAATATTAGTATGTTAAAAACCTCCCAATATTATATACAGTGTGGGAAAGACCTTTCAGTGACACTCATTAAATCCAAATCTGTTCAATGGAATTGCATAGGTACTCCGTTTCACAACTGTAAATTCATTAACGGTGTGTGTGCTTAAACAAAGTGTGATTATGGGATGTGAACTTGCTGGACGTTTGATTCATGAGCATCAGCTGAATGCTGAGGTGCAGTTGGGGAATCCCCACCTGTTCCAGCCTTCCACCCAGGATTTCTAGTGTCGCCTCGATTCAGCTTCTGGAAGAGAATGAGAGTTCTTCTGTCATTTTCAGTGGGAGGAAGGTATGTCAGTTTGGTGGAGTCTTAGGTTAGCATTGATGTGAAAGGACACTGGTTTTACTCCTTTTATTTTAACCATGGACGCACTAGAAGTGTAATGAAAATGACTTGGAGAAGTTGGTAACAAATTGACTACTATACTACATTTTTTCGTAAAAATGCTCTTACCAAAGTTAGTAAGAAACACATTTAATATATTCAGTATTTATCTGCGGTACCAGACAGCATTGCTCAAATACTGTCCTTCATGGCAAGGTATCTGGGTGAAAAACAAATAAACAAAAAAACCCAAAACAAACCAAAGCAAACCCCAAACTGGAAAATACTATTGAACCCTTTCAAGACAAGTAAATGCATAGATAGCTTATAAATCAAAACAAATTCCAGTATTATGACTCCAGTGGCAATAACGTTCAGTGCTCATAGGAAATAAGGACAGATGTATAATTTATGATTAAACCCATTCTGATACCTGATGAATGGGCTCAACTCCTACGAAATCCAGTGAATTAGAAACAGATTCAGTTTCCTGGTGCACAGATTTTACTGAATGGCCATGTAAATGTTTTTTTATGTTGACCACCAGAGGGAGCCGATGTTGTCACACATCTGCAGTAGGTAGTGAGGAAGAATAATGCTGAAGTTGTAAGCTAATGGATACCGCACTTGCACAAAGATTTTCGATTCTTTAAGTGTGCCATGAAATTAAGCAGAATTTACTGAGGCGTTTTGTTCAGCAACCAAAAAGAAAAAATAAGTGCTTTTTTCTAGATTTTTTTTTAATCAGTTTCATTGCAAATAGGAAAATTAAGATAAAATTATATTTGGAGGTGATGCCACAGTGTTGGCATCTTCCAGACGTAATCTCAAACTTCTGCTGAAGGCATTCTTGCAAAGGGTGGTGGCATGTTGGGTTGGTTATTACGTTGCATAAATATTGCTGGTGTGTTTATGGCAGCTGTGTCCAAGGTGTGGAAATTAGTGCATATGGCTAGTGTCTGTGCTTAAAAAAAGTGCACAGGAGTAGGTCAGGTTTAGTGCCAATATAGGAAGACATGTTCTGCTAGAATGATTTATCCGCTTGAGTTTTAGCATTTTAAAAGCATGAGCAGATTGTGTTAGTATCTATTCTCTTTCACAGAAAAATGACTTCATTACCAGCACTTCAGTCATTCACAGGCTAAAATCTAGAATTCTGAGACTCTCCAAACATCCTTAAATGTCTTTTCGACATGCAGTGCTTTCTTTTTTTTCCCCTTAAGATTGAAATCTTTGAAGATTGAAATGAATGTTGTCTTTCTCACTGAGCAGCTGGATTTTGTTTCATTTCAAGCGACAAGGCTGTAGAATATTAAACTTTGAACTCATTCCATTTTTATATTTAGAAAACATGTTATTGGTCCAGAACTGAAATTTTTTCTGGGCAGGTAAAATATGGAGAAATATTCTGAATATATGAATGGAAAAAAATAAATATTTCTCTTTTTTTGTTCAGTTTTAACTAGAGCTATTTAAAGGTGTCCGTGGCATCTAGAGTGCTCAAATAAGTGCCAGGGGAGAGTGATTGGTATAGAGCTCATCCAGTCCAAATTGTATGATGAATTACAAAGACCTACAATGCATTTATACATATCACCATGCAATCTATCATATGCCCATCATCTGTCTCTGTATTCTGCATTTATAAAGTAAACTCTGCGGTTGTGATTCTCATACACTCATCATTTAAGTTTACAGCCATTTTAAGCCTTCCTTATTGTTCCATCCCAGTATAAAAGTGTCTCTTTGTGAGAGCTGGGCCATGTGTGTGTATATAAGACACCAGTTCTGTCTTCTGCACTTGGCTTCCAGTCACTACCGTGACTCTCAATATATATTTAGTACATGCAGTAGGCACCATTTAACTTTCCATACTAAAATACATGTTATTTTAGAAGACAGAATGTAACTTATTCCATCCCTTGAAAATTACAGCCATGTTGTTTTCTAATGTCACTGCAAAACTATGAGCTCCTCCCTTGAGGACAGTGAGATAAACTTGCTGTAACTGTTTACACATTTCTCATTCAGGTATCTCATATACGGTACACAGATAAGCTTCTGTATTGCACCTTCTCTATGGCTAGAGAAGTCCACTGTTAAAATTCATCAGTTGAGAGAACACAATGTGACATAGTTAATTCTTTGTTTATCCAGAAGAGCTTACACATAATAAACTCTGCTGATTTTTGCTGAAGTGGAGAAGGGGGAAGGTGATCCTGTATTTTTCTATGCAAGAATCAGCTCTTTATTCCTTGATTATTGCATATTCTTCTGTAATGCTCTGACTTTAAGTGGTAAATAACTGTTGAAAGAACCAAGCCCATTAGCAAGAATGAACTACTTTAGAAGTTAATAACATACTGAATAGGTATCAACTACTGAGTCCTTTATATCCCTTGCATGTTCCTTGAACATGAAAGTTTGTTGGGTTTGGTTTGGTTTGTTGTTTTTGTTTTGTTTTTTTTTTCCTGTTCTAATAAGAAAATTATAAGTTTTGGTCAGCAAATCTGATTCATTTTCTCATGCCTTGAGAAAGTTCTGAAGCAGGAGACTCAGTCCTGGGTAAAGGTAACACCAGTTGAAAAGGGGGTATTTTGTATTCACTCATGTTCACTCTGCTGCTGCCTGTATTGGAAATAATATCTGTGATTCTGCAGACGCTGAACAAGAAATCAGTCCTATTATAAGGGAGAACAGTTCCTTTGAATACAACAAATTATTTCCTGGTTACATTATATGGAACTAGACTCCAGTAAATTAAATAGTCTTTCTAGCCTCATTTCCTGTTATTTAGGGTTTTAAGTGGTTATTTACCTATATCATAGAATGTGGAATAAATCTTAGCTTTGCATTTTCCATCCTGACTAAATGTGAAGACATTTCTCTTATAATTCCCCTGCAGCCAGCTCTGAAATCCAAGTGGTTTGTGGATAAACTGTGAAAGTTTATTCTAAGTGTAACCAAATTCCCTATTTTCCTCTTCCTTAGTTAAAATAAGAGCAGTTTAACTAGTGAGCTGTACCTTCAATAACTGAGTGTCATCTTAAGCATACTCTGTTGTACTCAAACAGTGGAACATGAGGAAACCATCACACTCATACAAGTTGAGACACTTATGGTTTATCAGTACCAAGCTGGACTAAATGGCTGTGCCCATCCAAATGCATGCATGTGGTGTGAGTGTGTGTGTGAGAACTTTAATCCTGGGTAGGCATTTGAAGTTATGCTTGCACTACACATTATGTGTTGTCCAGATCAAACTGGAAGGTTGGCATTTGACATGGCATTGAAATTTGTAGTGCAAGATCCTACTGGTTCAAATGCGGGCAATGCACAGGTAGCTACATAAAGCAAATTGTTGAAAGTTTTTGTATTCGCTGTTCCAGGTCGGTGATAACACCCACGCAAACATGCTTGTCCATCCTTAGAGATGCTTTTACTCAGCTTTTCCTATTACCACTTCTAAGCCAGTAAGCACTGACTAAAATGCCTGCCTGCTTTCTTCTAAGAAATTGAGAATTCTGGCCATGCACATTCACTTCTGGGTTTTGGGCTTGAGGGAGCAAAAGGCTGAGAGCAGAGACAGAATCTCTTTCGTCAGCTCCTTTTGTGGATTCCATAATTGGTTCCTGGCATGGATGAAAGAATTACTTTCCAACCTACTGTACCATAAGCAAAGGTGGGGTGTAACAGAGGACAAAGACCTAAAACAAAAGAAGACCAAGGAAAGAATGAGAAAGGAGGACTAAGACAGACATTTTTTTTCCTTTTAACACTATTGTGGTTAAAAGGTGAAAGTAAAGTTGCTAAATGTGGAAGCTAACCTCCCATGAACAGTGAAGGACTGGTAGTGGAGTATATGCTTACATATTAGAGCAAACGAAACAAGAATTTTTTTCAGTTAAAGCATGTAATGAAAATTATCATTGATACTTGATTTTTACAACATGTAGGTTACCATTTTATTTCTTGTCTCTCTCATGATTGTTTCTTTTGTCAGTTTTTTCCTTCGAGAAGTTAAAAAATGAAACTCCTTTTTCATTTGTAAAAGCATGAAAATTAATGAAGAAATATTTTTAATATTTTTTCCGTAACTAGGCGAAAACATGCCACAACTCTTTAAGGTGTGTAACGGAAACAGTCAAGACTTGAATGTAAGAACTTAAGAATTCTTATACTTCATAAATTATAAGAATTATGAAGAATTATAGAATTACAAACACTGTAATAAAAGCTAATCTACCAGCATTAAGGTCAAGATAACCTTCTTTCTCTGAATTCTATTTGTAAGAGATGAAGCAATTTGGAATCTAAACAGACCCTTGTACTTGATTTGTGCTATAGAAAGCCTTACAGTGGACTGCTAAGGGCTGTAGAAGGCTGAGCCTGTATCCCTTCCTAGTGTTGCTGGAAGTAGATATGACCTTGGGGACTATTGCATGAATGCACTGATATTTTGGTTTTATTCTAAAACCCTGTTTGAGTACTGCCAGTCTCTTGGACATGTTAGCTCCAGAAGTGACACAATTCTTTTTTATCAGATACCCTGCTTTCTCTCCAAAAAGACGATTCCCCCCTCTTTCCCCCCCACCCCCACACCGGATAAATCTTGTTTCAATTAAACATCACATATGTAAACATTTTATTGTTTATTTATAATTTTAAAGTGTATTAAATTTTAAAACCCTTTCCTGCTTGCTTTAAGAAAGTGAGAACAGTATTCTGATTAACTGACCAGTCACTTAAAGAAATTTAGAGGTTTAAGTGTCCAAGTTTTCCAAATGAACACATTAAAAAAAACCAAAAACATGCATATACTGTAATTTGTCTGTTTGCTCCACTCCCTTGTGGACATGCCCAGCTTCCTCTGTACCTGGCAGCTTTCCTGTTCTGTATTCGTCAGGCTAATCAGTGCGTTTCAGATGTTCCTCAAATAAAATCATTTGTCTTCAGTCTGCTCTTACAAAGGACACAGATTGTACTAAGGTACTAAGAAAGCTTTTCTTCAATTTCAGGGTACATTAAATACATGCCACCGTTCATAATAACAAGGCTTTGGCAATTTATCGATTGCATTTTTTTACACAAAAACGTCCTCACACAGGGAAACTCCTTGTGGCTTTTCCACTGAGTTAAATTAGTGCCTGTGAGAAAATGAGCAGGCTGAAAGAATTGGAGACAGAAGCCTTTAAATTTAGATGCAGCAATGTGAAGAGTTATAACAAATCACAGCTTGATTCTGTGCTGGTCTGATAGGGCCACTCTGAGGTGAGAGAAGAGTTTTACAATCTCATGCTGAAGTTATGAGCAGTCAGGAGAATGAAAATAATGTTTAATGTTTGAGCATTACTGTACAAATTGTGCTGTACAAAGTTGAACAGTGGCCAGTCACACCTGCTAAAACTTTTTTTGTACACAATCCTTGCCTTTTTTTTTTTTTTTTTTTTTGACTTTTTTAGGGATAATAAGGGGAAGGAAAGAGGATAGGAAAGGGATAATAATAGATTAAAAAGGAAAAAATAGATGGGGGAGAAATTCCTAGAAACTTCAGCATCTTCTTTTCAGAACCAAAATGGATGTTAGACTTCGGGAATTTTTCCTTTTTTCTTTTTTTTTTTCCCTTCTTTATTTTCTTCTTCCTACATTCCCCTGACCCCATCAAGTAATTCCCTAAGCATTTGTTTTAGACTTCTGCTTTAATAACTCAGTTCTCTGGTACCTAAACCCCACCACCCTCTTGAAACTTTGCTATCATTCACAGCATCCTTCCCTCAGGTATCCCTGATAGATAATAGAAAATGAGCTTTTATGTCAGCACATATATGAAGAAAGCCTCATTGTTCTGCCCTTTTACCTCTTTTTGAAGCTTTTGGAACTGAGCTTTAGGCTGTATCCTTCCTGACTAATTCAGGAGAAGTTGTCAGCCAGTTTAAAAGTTACTGGAGGTTTTCATAGACTTATAAACCTACAACAGGGTGGCCTTCTCAGTCTAATTTCTGTAGGAGCTGAGGCTAAAGAGAAAGAAACTCAAAGACATTTCCAAATTTCCCGTAGGAAAAATGACCTTTTATGCTGATGCTAATTAAGTCCATTAACTCAGGTGAAAAATTCCCCAAACTACCTTGTCTGTTTTGAGGGTATGATCATACTGAACCTTCAAATTCTAGAAATGGCCTTGATCCAACAAAGCACTTAAGCATGCTTAATCAGGTACCCCATTATACAGCATGCATGTTAGTATTGAATGAACTGTGTAAATGAAAGCCTTAAAATGCTTCACATGAATAAAAATGCAGACAAATTTTCCCTGTGGGGACTCATCCCATGCAGGAGATACCTGCAGCTTTGCATTTTAATCAGTGAGAGGTCCAATCCTGCTCCCATTGAAGTCAGTGGCAAAACCCAGCTGCTGAAGTGTAAGCAGGATCTGATGCCAACAGCGCAAAATACGGAAGGGGAAAATTTATTCCAAGTGGGTGTTCAGGTGGTGACCCATTTCTTGCATCAGGCTACTGTTCACCATAGCACCAGAGATGACACTCTAACATTTTACTATCTGAAAATCAGTACAGAGTGTAACATCCAGTTACCACTCTTGCATGTTTGCATTTCTTCAAGTTAACAGGGAAGGAGAGCCCCAGGGCAAAGCACGATTGATGAGATAATTGACTTCACAAGAGGACTAGGAAAGAGCAGGTCAAATCCAGCTCTGATTTAAGTATTCCATCTCTGCTTATATCTCAAATAATCTGATCAGTCCATCTGCTGTCAGAGGAGTGGTGGCATGCCAGCAGAGCTCTCCTGTGAGCACTTTGTTCTGTACCTGTTGAATAGTCCCTCCTTATCAGGCTCCCAGGGAAAGCTTCAGTGCTCGCTGCTGTAAAAGATAACCTCATGGCCAGAGCCTGCAGTGGAGTTCTTGATAACCCTGCAATTGATTCTTGCCTGATGCAGTAACTTCTTGGCTAGGTCTGTGTCAGCAGAAGAGATGTCTGTCTCTTACCATCCTTCCATACAGCCAATTGCCTTCATGGGATTCTTCACTGTGTTTGTGGTGCTTTGTTTCTAGCATAGCCCACAGTGCCTGGCAGTGTTTTAGATGATAAATGTGCTTGGCACGCACTGTCCTGGCCTCATTGCTCTTGATTTGCCTTCATCCCACCAGGGAAGTCTGGTCTTCAGAGTGCATATGAAATGTCCTTTGAAAATGGTACAATGCCCCTGTGAAGGGTACCTGTCTCACACAAGATCTTCAGGGGGTACTCTGGTACTCAGTTTTGTTGTCTGCAAGAACAATTCTTTCTTCACTAGGCAGTTTCAGAAGGCAGAATGTCTTAATGATGAGAAGTGTTCAGGTATTCCCAGGTAGTGTCTCTCCAGGTATATACTTTTATTGGCATCATTGGACATCTTACAGCTGTAAGAAATATGACAGCAGAGTAGTTGAATGTGAATGTTCAGTAAAATGTATAGCTAAACTCAGAAAAGAACCATGGTCTTTTGGGTTAAAATATTTTTGGAAATATAATTGCCAAAGTAAACCACCAGCCTAAGTGTATTGTAAAGCCTGTTGTTGGAACTTTGGAGAGGGAATCAGGTCCATTGGTCAGGAGATCCAAGAGGAGTCAGTTAGTGTGCATCAAAAGAGGTCAGAGTAGACCATTTTGTCTATAGCACAGAGGTGCATGAAAATGTTCTCATACCTAAATTTGGAGTTAGCTGCTGAAAAACTTCTGTGAAAATATTTATGTTAGTGGAGGTTTGGCTGAAGCATGTCCAATTAAATGGAATTATTTTGTGCGGTCCTAATTGTAAGTTAGACAGGTGGTTTGTGCATGAAACATTTAATTTTCTCAGGGCTCTCTCTGACTTCAGATGATACTACAGATACTATCCTACGCAGGGATAGAAGGTGATGTAAGGGAAAATGATATATGGGGGAACTGAGTGGTAGCATCACAGATCTGAATGGACTGAGGTGCTGCAAGAATGGATGAGAAAAAAATATGCAAGAATGATGAAATCCCATTTTATTAACCACCACTCCAGCCTGGAGTTCACTCTTAGCTTTTCATATTAAGTAAAGCCAGTATTTGTTGCCATTACTGCCTAATGTTGCCATTAATGCCTAAGTCTGCATTGTTGGGAAGGTACTAAGACTGTATTTTCTTATTTGTGCAGCAGTTCTCAGTGGAAGTGCCATATGCTCAAGGCAAGTATACTTCGTCTCCATAAGTAGAAAGCAACTGTTAAAAGCTTTTATTTTTATGTAATACCTACTGGTTTCAGTAATAGATAGCTTATTACAGATTGACCTGATTCTTTTCCGCACTTCATGACTTTTAAATCACTTTAATCAAACATAAATACACAGCTGTGAGTGGAATGGTGTCCCTGTACTATGGAAGTGTTCTTAAATCCCACAAAAGTGTGTGTGTGCTTGTACATCTGTGTGAGTGTGTTTGGTTTAGGGTTAGGTTTTTTTGTCTCTGCTGAGTTTGCTGGCAGCTAGTCTCTGGGGAGGGAAAGTATAATTACAACACAAAAGTGTTTTATGTTTTTCTTCTCTGGATTATGCTAGAAATACAAAACTGTAGTGGAAATTTTATGAAACTGTTAACAGACTTCAGGAGGAGAATGAATTGGTAGAACAGAGTGCACAGAGGATAAAGATGAAGTTTAAAAAGAAAAGTTGAGCAAATGGCCTTTTTTCTGTGGTCTTAAAAATCACCTAATAAAACATTGTTTTATTGCATAGGTGCACTAATCATTTCTGGTTTTAATCGTTACACCGCATACGCTTTTCAGGCAATTTTATAGAGTGCGTTCTCTAAGGTGGCTCATGAAAATCACCTTCACAGTCCATTTGTTTAGATTTTGCAGTGTGCTTCAATGGAAGCTGATCGCCTCCGTAAAGGGTGCTGATTGCCAAAATCTATCACTTAAGACTAATAATTCCCAGCAAAATGTGGAGAGTGGTTTATTTCTTCACCAGGGTCATTATAGTGGGCAGTGCCTGGTTTTAGATCTAGATTTTCCTTTCCCACAACACCTCCAAAGAGCCCCATTATTGATCACGGCATGTTACCAGTCTTACACATGGTAATTCATGAAGTGCAAATCTAAAGCTATCTATTATGTGCTCTTAAATATTATCCTGCTCCTCTAATCTACATTGTCTGCTTATTGAACTTCAGGGTTTAGGCACACTGCCCCTCTCCCCACACCTAATTAAAGGACCTACTAGAGCCAGGACAGCACCTTGTGAGTCATTCTAGCTTGCTGTTAATCTCAGATAGTGAACACCAGGAATTGTGAAATTCCCCCCATCATGCTTCATTGTATAGGAAAGGAAATGAACAACTCATACTACTGATTCACTTTTTAAAATCAATCCTTCTCTAAGCCAAGTGGCAATGTTCTCCGATTAATCAAGGAAAGATCTATTTGCACATGTTCCTTTTCCTGTCAAAGAGCATTTTGCTCTTTATGTTGTTTTTGCGACATCTGATCCCTTTGAATAAGGAAGGCTGGTTACTGGCTATGGTGTAGAGTTGTCAGAGCAGCCAAACAAGGCTTTTATAAAAGCAAGGAACTAGTAGGTTCAAGAGAGTGCCAAAAAGGAGAGCATGAAAAGCAGTTTAGCAATAGCAGCAGCATTCTAGGTCAAATGGGCTTTGCAGACATCAGAAAGGCTTTTTTAGTCATTAAAGAAAGGATTGTGGAAAAGAAATGCAGATAATAAAGTCCAGTATGTTAATTTTCCCCTTCCTGAAAATCCGTGTTACATTAGTTCAGAAACTTTTATTTACTTTTTTGGCAGGTGGTAAAAATAAAGGTCTGAAATAGGAGAGGGTAGCAGGCATTTACATGAAGTGGACGTTTCCTCTGAGTCTTTGAAGAGCCCACAGACAGTCTTACCTTAGTGGTGTTTTGAGAGAGAGGTACTTCACAATAATTTTCAGCATAGGTTTGAAAGGAAAATCAAACATTAGTGCACAGACCTTCACAGTCACTTGTACATGGGAAAAAAAATGGAGAAACTTAGATTCTTTTCAGTTCCCACTCCCTGGCTTGATCCTATTTTGTTTTGCCTCTGGTATAGGAAACACCATTGCCAAAAAAGCTTTTGTAAAAGTTACAGTACTTTTGTGTTGTGATATGAACGAGCAGCAGACAGGTTAAACCTCAAGAGAAGTGCTTGCTTAACTACCTCAGATTCATAAGGCAGCCTAAATGAGTCCACATTGCATTTATTTTTCAAACGTAGGAGAGTAGATGTAGGTAACTATGTTAGCTGTGATTGGCCTAGGATCAATTGTGATCAGCCTAGGATCAGTTGTGATCAGCCTGGGATCAATTGGTTGACGAAAAGCTCAGCATGAGCCAGCAGTGTGTGCTCGCAGCCCAGAAAGCCAACTGTATACTGGGCTGCATCAAAAGGAACATGACCAGCAGGTCGAAGGAATGATTCTACCCCTCTGTTCTGCTCTCATGAGACCCTATTTGGAGTATTGTGTACAGTTCTGGTGTCCTCAACATAAGAGACGTGAACCTGCTCAAGCAAGTCCAGAGGAAGCCATGAAGATGTTCAGAGGCCTGAAAGCACATCTCCTATGGAGGCAGGCTGAGACAGCTGGGCTTGTTCAGCCTGGAGAAGAGAAGGCTCAGGGGAGACCTTTATAGCAGCCTTCTAGTACCTAAAGAGGACCTATAAGAAATCTGGAGAGGGACTCTTTACAAGGACATGTACTGACAGGACAAAGGGGAATGGCTTTAAACTGACAGAGGGGAGATTTACATTAGGCATTAGGAAAAAATTCTTCCCTGTGGGGGTGGTGAGGCACTGGCACATTGCCTGGAGAAGCTGTGGCTGCTCCATCCCTGGCAGTGTTCAAGGCCTGGTTGGTGGGGCTTAGAGCAACTTGGTCTAGTGGAAGCTGCCCTGCCCATGGCCAGGGAGTTGGAACTAGATGATCTTTAAGGTCCCTCCCAGCCCAAACCAGTCTACAATTCTGTGATTCTATAATCAGAAATGCTTTAGTTTCACAAAGTGTATCTAATAATACTCCATGTTCCATATTTCTGATGATAGATCTAGTGAGACACGTCTTTTGTGAGTCTTAATTTTTGTTATTGGCTAGCATGTCAAGGAATAGATTTCATTATCTTTGCAGGTTTTGTGCAATAAGAATCACTGCAATTAAACAACCTGTTGGAAAACATGAGCAAGGGGTGTAAGACGATGAAGGAGACTGAAAATAACTATTATGTGAGAACTGGGAGTCACATGCAGAACTGTGTGAGTCAGCAACGTGCCCTTACAGTGATGAAGCACTAACCACAGACTGGGTTGCACTAGCAAGAGCATAGCCAGCAGATCAGGGGAAATGATTACTCTCCTTTATTTGGCTGCCACGAAGCCACATCAGTGTCCCCTGTCCAAAAGTAGGTTCAGTTTTGGGTTCTGTGGAACAAGATAATGACAAACTAGAGTAGGCACAGCAGAGTCTAGCAGAATGCAGTGAAGAGGTACATGGAGGTGTTGAGGCAACAGGGCTTGTTCAGCCCTGCAGAAGAAAAGGGTAAGGAGAATTTGAATTCTGTCTTGCATTGGAAAGAAAAGGAAGAGAGAGACAGATTCTCCTCTGAGATTCACTGCAGAAGGATAAGACTGCAACAGTGACAAGTAGCAGCTGAAAAATTTTCCATATGGCATTAAAAAAAATGTTCTTTATGGGAAGAAGCATTAAACATTTCCCAGAGAGGCTGTGAAGTCTTGGTGCTTGGAGATTCTCAAAACTCAGATGCTCAAGGCCCTGAGCAACCTCATCTAAGATGGAAGTTAGCCTTGCTTTGAAGAGGACATTGAACTAGGTGACCTCCAGAAGTTCTTGCCAAATTAAATTATGCTGTGATTCTATGACCTAAACGAGCTGAGCCAACATTTATCTGCTCTACATCCTCATTTTGGAGGAGGGCTGAAGCTGCAGAGCATGGTTCCTCACCTCAGCAGTTCCTGGCCTCGCCTTCAGTTTCTTCAAGGCAGTTACAGGAGTTGGGAGAGGAGTGCCTTGGAGCCTGATCTGTTCCCGTATTCCCTATGCTGTAGTTAATATATGAGTGATCATTTTATTTTCCCTCTGTTTCTGTTAATTAAAAAAAATGAAAGGCTGGATGTAGGCTCAAATATGCTAAGAATTATATTTGACTTAAGTGTCTTAACTGCAGTACATAGAAGTCCCCCCATTCTGTCTTCTGTCTTGTGCTTCAGCTGCTCACCAGTTTTTAATACCTTTCTCTATGACCATGTTTTTGTCCAATGAGCAAAATGAGTAAAATATTAGCAGAACACATTGTACCTGTGCGGAAACTCTTAAACTAATCCTGTGTTGTCTCTGTTAATCTCTGGCAATCACTGCCATAATAAATGATATCTTTTTCCCATTTCTTCCACCAGCCGCCTTCCAAGTGTATGAAAAAGTGTACACTTCTTTTGTGATGGTCTACTTTTTTGCTGCCAGTGCAAATAATTAAAGTAGCATTTATTTCTCTTGCTAGAAGATTTAAGTACTTTTAGTGAAATAATTATGTTGTAACTTTGGGATCATTATAAGAATATTCGTTAACATCATGAAGTTTTTAATATTTTTTTTTTTTTTACAACTGCATTGTGATAGACCATTCAAACTACAGCAAAGCAATTTTAGTCCATGAAAAGAAAGTTTTCTTGGCAGTGGGACAAGTGATGAAAGAAATTAGAAAATAATTGCCAACCTCTTAGTAAGAACTCAGAGGAATTCTGAATTCAGAACTGCATCTCTAAAACCATTGTAAGGTTCAGATTATTGACATTAACATGTAGAGGTTAAATAAAAAGTTACTTCTTTAAAAATGCTTTTGGATATACTGTTGCTGTCATTATTGAATGTGACAGTAAACCACAAGCAGTGCTGTAAAAACAGAAGGTCACAGCAGACAGTTAGTCTGACAAGACTTATGCTGGTGCCCATTGGACTTGAAGGGAATGATGGCTTGGGCTTTGGTGACTGATTTTTTAAGTCTGGGTAAGATATATGTCTTTTGAATACTTAGGTCTGATTCTAATCTCGTTCGAAGTTGGTGGTAGTAGTAATCCAAATGAGTATGCTATTTACAGTAGTTGAATTAAATCTTCATTTCTGAAAGTGCTGATAAGCATTTAAACCAGGTGAGGTTTATCTATCTCCCCATCATTGGCATTCTGTATGAGTAATGTGTACATATATGTGATATCAAACTGCACTAGTGCAGATATGACTCCTCTAAACTCAGAGTTCAGTGTTTTCCTAATTACTTACAGCCTATTGAGATTAAAGTGACAAGATCTCTTTTGTGTTAAACAAGAAGCTCACATTCTTTTCTGATGAGCTACTCCACTCTTTCCCTCTTGATGATTATGGGCAACATTCTTGCAATCAGCCCTCCCAGTCCCCCTGCAAGAAAGCCTTCGTAACTTGTGGTTGACCTAATTGTGCAGTGACAGTGTTCCTGCTGCTGCTAAGCAGAGGAAATCCCTGTGTGGCTTTCATTTGGGCTTTGAACAGTCTGCAGCCTGGATCAGGAAGTCGGTAAGTGGCAACGTAGGGCATTGCGGACGCTCTCCAATTTCACTTCTGGGTGAGATGTCCCATAGAAATTTCAGTATGACTTTGAGACCGCAGGCCAAGTTCTACACCTCCTTCAATATCACACCCCACCTGAAGCCAGTGAACGGGGCCACATGTTACTGAAAGGAAATCATAGCATTGTTACATACTTGGAAACACAGACAGTCTTTAAGAGATACAGCAGTGTTCCAGTAATATGTTATCTACAGCAATTGTTGCTTGTGTGGCCAGTCCTGAAGTACTTGCTGCATATTCTGTCTTAAACCTGGACGTGTCTACATGAGGTCTTGAAGATCAGAGTCCGTATTGAAATCTTCGTGTCATAACAGAAAATAGAGGAAAAAGTGTTGACGTTTGTCTTTATTCAACCAACAAATAACCTCAGTAGCTGCTATTGTGATCATACTGTGCTTAGTGGGTGGTGGTGTTCTGCATGTGTGATCTGATAAAAAATACATAAAAATCACAAGGCAGAATCACATCTGCTACTGCGTGTTCTAATACTCAGTTCTCCGTGTAGAATTAGAAAGTTATAAAAGGTGTGTTCTGACTTCTGGAGTAAAGAACACTCGGTGAAGTTGAGGTAGGCTTTTCTCATGTCATGTGTCATTACCCAGTGATGCCCATCCATCTTCAGTTTGCGCCAGTGAAGACTTAATCAAGCATGTAGAAGGAAAAACAGATTCTTACTTGATCCATCCAAGGATGGCTCAACTTTAAAACAGGGGTCTTGTAGTGCTGTTATTAGCTGAAACAAGATTGTTAACATGACACAGAACTGTAGCAGTTGTGGTTTATATGCATGCTTTCGTGTTCAGACAAGTAGCAGTGGCAATCAGCAGGGTTTGCCTCAGCCAGCAACTCTGTTCAGTGCCATGTGTTCACTGTGTTAAAAATTAATGGATCTTCTCGATGAAAAGATATGGAAGCGCTTTGACAAACTGATAGGCTTGAAGAAAGGGGGAAATTTTGGTTTTGCTTGAGCGCAGGAAATTTAATTACTGAACAGAAAGATGTCTTTCTGTAGTTGTGTGCTTCAGGATAAAACTACTGTTGAATGGGGAGGTTCTTACACTGGACTGGATGATTCAGCTGCTGAGATCCAGATGTAGCAGATAGGGATCACTTTGCACATGGACCTTGATAGTAAGAGAATTGGTTTTCTTTCTGTTTGTCAGCATGTAGGAAGACTGTTCTGGGGGATAGACCTGCTGTAGGGCAGCTTGCTGAATCACAGCAGGAGAGACTTTAGTGTTGTTCCTATAGTAGGCAAGTAAGGCTATGGGACCAAATGGATCTAAATCCTTGAGCTGAGAGAAGCAGGAAATAGTTGCAGGAGGTGAGAAGAGGCTGAGGAAATGAGAGAGAGAGCAAGGGAGGAAAAGCCTGCCATCCTTATGTCAGGAACTGGAAGTAGGCACTTTGTTATAAATTGCTGTTCCAGCTATAGGGTGGTAGTCATTTAGGGCATCCTGGTGACAACAGATGTGGCCTGTGTTATAAAGGTCTCTCTGCATCAAAGTGTACTGCATTGTGCATTACTTCAAAATCTTCCTGTGCATTTCCACTCTTCAGCTTCCACTCTTTCAGTAGATTTCTTTACTATCCTACTTTGTTCTGGCTTTAACTCATTGTAGCTTTTACTAATGCTTTGGTGGTGGGATTGTCACTGGGGGTTTTTGTGTTTGAAAGCCTAGCAGGCTTTTGGGTTCCCTTTACGCACTGCCTGTTTGTTTACTGTCTATTTTTCTGGGGTTTTATTACTTGTTCTTTAATATCAAGTTGTTCATATTTCTCCTCAGTGTTGGTGTTTTCTTAACTGTAGTTCTGGCATGAGCATACTCTAATCCATTCAGTGGCACATACTTAGTTCCTGTAATTGCCATTTTTAGATGGAATGATCTCTTGGATTAAATCTGGAACCTAAAGCTAATGTTACAGAAAATAAGGTCAAAGAAATCAAATAACATTACTTCCAAAGTCGCAATAGAGTCTTTGGATCATCTTCCATCATTAATATTGATGCTTGACAGCACTTGCAACTTTAACCATGATTTGTAACCCTCTGAATTTTATTGCTTCTGCTGTCAGAAATCAATTTCAGTACTTAATGGCATCTTGTAACCTCAGCCAAGGAGAATGTTGCTTTGATTTTTATTTTAGTTTTACTCCAAGCTTCACTGCTAAGCTACATCCTTACAAGATTATTTCTGTGACATTTTTTGACAAAGTTGTTTTCATGTATGTTTCATGTATGTTTCAGACAGACTCTGAGCCTAAAAAACAGTGAAGTGTGTGTTTAAACTTAGTCATGCTTGTAGGCCTGGGACTTCTCATAGAATTAACAGGCGCCCCAAGTGTCTGCAGGATCAGGCCATAAACAATTTTTAATCTTCCTTTTGCATATTGAGGTTGAAGAGAATGGAGCATGCTTGTAATTCCCAGTTAAACATTTAGATTAGTCTGTGTTGATTTCTTCTGATCAAAAGAAGTGTGTTTGGGCTTGAGTCTGTCTTTGGTCACTCAAAAGATATTATTGACCTTGTTGGGGGTTCCCCTTTAATGACATATTTTGCAGGATGGAGCCCAGAGTTGTACATTTCTTAAAATAAGAAAATTGTATTTTTTTGTCTAAATATCCACCCCAAAACAAACAAAAACTTGAGTAGCTCATAGGAACCAAACTAAAACTGTACAAAAAATTGTACTATGGCTAATCTTCTCCCAAGATTTACAACTTTTACTAGAGTTAAACATGCAAAGGGTATATCCCCTGATCTCCTTTATAAATGACTTAACCGTGGAAAAGGTTCTGCTTTAAGCATCGCAGTGTCTACTTTACTGTACTCTTGTTAATAGATTTTGTATGCTTTGAGACGATTGTTATTCTCCCACTTAACGGATAGGAAATAGAAGGGGTAGTAAAATAAAGTTACACCCAGTGGGCCAGCAGTAGATCTAATTTACCAATTCAGTGTCCTGACTGGGAAATGCTGCAGTTTTTAACTCGTGTATAGATTTATTATTGGAAATGTCATGATCTGTGTGGCAGTATGGGAAAGGAATAATGAGATGATGGTGTCAGATGATAACGGGACTGATTTGTTACACCACATCTGTTAAACTTCTGTCTAATTACCGAAGAAACTGTCCCTGGAAAGTTGTTTCTTCATAGAAATAAGGAAACTGATTTGCTATGAAAGTTATAAAACCCAAACTCCTCAGGACAGGCATAGCAAGCCACCTTTTCACATCGTCTTTGTCCTATATACAAATATTAAGCTCCATCCTACTGTTTCTAATGTATTTCATGTGGTTTTTCCAATTACAAAGGAATAGCTCTCTGTGTTTGATTTATGTGCTGATGACTTGCAGCTAACTTTCCTTGCTATATTTCATTTAGAGAGCCTGCTGCCTGCTCATGATAATGTTTATGTAGTGGATGACACAGTTCTGGAGGTCTCAGAGGTGGAAGAAACAGCATCAGAAAGCAGCTGTTTTGCATCAGAGGACACCACAGAAGACTCAGGTGTTGTGAGCTCCCCATCTGACATTGTATCGTTGGATTCACAAAATGACAGTATGAAGTTGAAAGACATCAAGCTGGTCAATGGCTACATGGAGTCAGCTGAGGCAGATGCAATGCACGGCACAGAGACATGCCCTTTAAAGAATGCCTACTGCAGTAGCATGGAATCTGACAGTGCTCCACAGAGGTAACACATTTATTTGCAGTCAGCTGTTGGGAAATATCTTGCATGTCCTTCTTGTAGAGAATCATTTAAGAAAACCAACTTCTGCTTTCTTCTGCTCTTTCATAAACCAGTATGAATGCCAAGTGACTCCTCCCAGTGAAAAGCTCACTGCCAAATCCCCTCCAGTGACATACTTGTAGCAACAGGCAAAGGTCACTTTTCTGTTTGAACTTGTAGTTACATTTCTTGCAAAAGACCGCTGCCCTCCGGAGTTGATTTCTCCAAGAAGTCTGAAATAATTTAGTTACAGTTTGGTTTATTTTGTCATTCTGATAGCATAAGAAGTGCTTAAAATGTTACTATATATTGATCTAGAAAAATGATGTGCAGGTCATAAAATGGAAAACTCATAAAATGGACGAATTCAAGCCACTGAAAGCCATGTGGAGAAGGATTGTATTCAGTGAACTTTGGAGATTGGTTTGTGGATATGTGCATGCATATATATGTTCACCTAATGCTAACCTCCACTGGAGTTATACCTTGGGTTTAGGGGTTTTTTTCCAGCATATTTCCTTTCCTTTTTTTTTTCCTTTTCCCCCATAAATAAACATTTTCCTTCAGTTTTTGCAAGAAAATACAAGAACCTGAAATTTAATTAGAAACTGCCTTCAAGCACAAGTGACTCTGGCACTGTTTGTTTGCCAAAACTCACATAGTTGGTGGCAGGCCTGTAAAGGGAACCCAGAATTTATAGGACTTTGCAAATATAAACTGGCCAAATAGGAAGCTGTGCTCCAGCAAGGAGGGTGGCCTGGTAATACTGACAGGGATCTGCTCTGTGTGATGCTGCAGAGTCATGGGACAGGGGCCAGAAATTCCTCTGAATTCTCAGTTGACACAAAGTCTGTGCTTTCTGGTCTCTCTCCATTCAGCTGCTAATCTGTAGCCCCTTCATAAGAGCATGTATCATGACCTAGTTATTTCCTTCCACACATTTCTGAGGGAGAACTTCATCTTGGATCATGCAGTGGGTGATAAATCAGGGATAAATTAGGGCAAAGTCGGTATTTAACCTATTGGAATGATCTTTTCTTTATCCATCAATATCAAATGAGACAAGGTCAAGCCTCACTTAGATACTTTCTCAACAATACATTTTTCTCATAATCTGGCCTTTTACAGTTTCTTTGGTCCTGATGCAGTCTCTATTTGGAGGATTAAGTGGACTAGTATAGTAACTGCGATTAACATTCCAGACCTGATCCAAAAAAACAACCCATTACTTTCAGTAGACTTAGATTGGGTCTTATAAGATAATTAAGCAGTTCCAACTTTCCTCAAAATGTAGGATTTAAACTGATTACCATTACCATAATGTTAAGCAGAGGCATCAAAGCAAAACCCTCTAAGAACAATACTGATCAGCAAAAAATATTTTGGATGTTTTCTGGTGGTGGTTTTTTTTTTTAATCAAATAAGAGATGGACCACAGCTTATTGTGACACACTCACTCTTGGAAGTCAGTAATCTTTCCATCTTTCACTTCAGCCAAAGGTACATATTCTGTACATTGCATTGAGGCTTACCTTTGCCACACAAACACACAAAATCTTTGATAGTTGGGAGGAGTGCACATAGAAGACACAAGGGGATATTTCATAACCTGGCTGGCAGTAGTGCTGCTTAGGGGTCTTGCTGAGCCAAAGGAGTGGAAGCTGGAAGGATGGTGTGTTTTACTGCCCTTCGAAACCAGGGAGGTGATGACTTCCGCCTGCTCAGCTGCTGTGAGGCCAGTGCTGTGTCCAGTCTTAGGTCCCCAGTGCAAGAAAGAAGTTGGCAAACTGGAGGAAGCCCAGAGGAGAGCTGTCGAGGGGGCTGGGGGACTGGAGCATGCAGAGTAGGAGATGGAGAGAATCACCTGTGGTGTTTACCTGTAGTATGTGTGAGGAGAGACCTGCCTGATTTTCCCTAAACAAAAGCAGAACTATGAGGCTTCTCAGGGATACACAGTAAAAAGACAAGAGTCAACCATCACCAGCTGCTGTAAAGGAAATAAAAATCGCATATGAAGAGGAAATTCCTCAAAACAGGAGTGGTTAAGCAGTGAAAGTTTTCCTAGAGAGGTTGGGGAATCTCCATGCCTGGAGGTTCTCAGAACTCAGCCTGGCAAAGCCTTGGGCAGCCTAGTCTGGCTTTGAAATTATCCCTGCTTGGAGCAAGAGGTTGGCCTAGCCTTCCAACTTAATCTTTTCTGTGATTTTATTGTGTTAAATATTCTGTATTTATCTAGTATGTCCATAATTTAAGAAGAGTAGGTTTAGACTGAAACAAGAGACAGTTATTGTCGTTTGGGGAATGCAGTTATTTTTCATAAATTCTATTTATTTTTTAGGCTTTGGGACATCAAAATTGCTTCAGATCAACTTTAGGGTATAGCAGAAACTTAACACTTGTGTTTTTTTTAATCTTAAGTCAGCAACCATTTAGACTGCCACAGTAACAATGCTGGTAGTAAAATCTTTTTAGTTTTTATGCTCTGAATGTTTGTAAACAAGGTTGAAAGTGGAATTTAGTTTAGTTTGAAATAGTGCTTGTACAGATCCTTTTGCAAGTCAACTTGCTGTTTTCAAAAGCCACTTCCTAAGTGTAGAAGCAAGGAAGAAATGGGGTTTTTTTGAACATATTTGTATGAATCCTTGTTTTAATTGGATGTAAATCAATTCGGAGTGGAATTTTGAGTACAACCAGGTTTGGAGAACACCAGTTTCAACTCCCACTGTCAGAACAGCTGCCACCCCACTAATAAAACCTGTTGGGAGCTCTGAGATTGTGTGTAGTTCTTGTGATAAAAAGGCTACTTTCAGGACCACACCAGCCTTCTAAATTCCCAGGAAAGTCGAAGTGCAGTTTATGTGAATAATTGATACCAAGATACACCGAGTTTTAAATGTGTTTCATAAGCTACAAAAAACTTAAAAGAAAATTTTGCATGGAGTTTAGTCATTCCTTTCTATCTTCTTCTAGTCCATGTACCAAGATGTAACTCAGTTGTGAAAGGAAGATAACAAAGAAATGGGAGAACATGTTGCTGTTGTAAAGTAGCAATGGTTAGCAGCAGTGAATCGGGAGTCTTCCTTGAAGCTGAGCTCCACTGAAGCCAGGAATCTTATTTAGTGACTAATTTGGCCAAAGCTTGGGAAAAAAAGGTTAATACGAATAATGGAAATATTTACCTTGTCATTTTAAATTGTAAAGCTGGCTAAAACTTCAGCTTTTCACCCAGTGAAGTGACTGGGTTATTCCTAAGAATTTATAATGCTGTATGCTAAAATCGTTTTGTACTCTGGGGGCTCTGAAAAGTACTCTTAAAGTGCAAGCAAATTATATTTTATGTGTGAAGGGCTATAAAGAATGTCCAAGAGGTATTTTGCACACACACTGTGAAGAACTGCAGTGAAGAGCAGAATCAAGTCCACAGTTCTTACCTAGGTTTGGTCCTGAGGCTTAGCCTGTGCTCTAAGAGATCAAGAATATTTTGGCATTTTGCTTACTTTGGTTAATTGTTTGTTTAGTTTTAAATTCATTTGTTCCTAGAGTTTCTGGAATTGTTTACTGGGTGGCTTGGGTGGTCTCTGTGGAGCTGAAATGCTGATAGTGTTAAAATACCACAGCAGGGTCTGCCCCTCATCTGCTCCTGAAGTCAGGGAAAGTTACGAGCATTTAAGGTGCAGTCTTCAACATGTGATGGGTTTGTCTGCCCATAGCAGTATAGTGGTATGACCAGGTCAGAAATGGCGCGTACCATGGGCTTTGCACACGTAGAAGTGACAACCACAGCAGAGCCTCAGTCTCATTCAGTTCCCAGAGCACAGAAGCAGAAATTTCTAAAAGAAGGTCCCCAGATTTCAGGGTTTCCAGACTGGGGTCTTTCCTCCATAGTTTTGTTTTCCAGTATATGGGAGCAACTTGCAAGAGCACTGTTTTGTTTTGGGATTCTTGTTCAAGCAATCTTAATCCTAATGTAGAATATCAACTCAAATATGAAAACACTCTAGTTCTACTCCTGGCTCTGTCTGTAACCTGTTAAACTGTCTTTGTCTCTCGACCACAGACTGATATTTTTTTTTTTTTTTTTACAGTAAAAGCCATTAATGCAGCTATCGTATGTCACGATATGTTTGTAAAGTGCCTGGTGGAGCAGAATCCAGACCTCAGCTGGAGGTGCCAAGGGCTAACCCCATATAAATAATTTACTACATGCAGTGTTTGACTGTGAATGTTTTAATATTGACTGCTGACTCTGAGCATTGTACTACATAGTTGTCTTTCTTCATATCCTTTCTTACGGTTGATTTCTTTGTGTTATGTATCTGTTCACCGAATTTTAATATATAGTGTTAAATGAGTAACAAGAAAACCACAGAGAAGCTGAAATGTTGCTTATGTAGCAGTAAGTACATCTCATGATCTCACAGTGTTGCAACTCTGTCCTCCCATACCCCCTCCTTTCCCATCCCTTGTGTGGTGTCATCACGCAAGCTCCTAGGGGCAGGGATCAGACAATTTTATATGCCTATAAAGCATCCTACTGTCTGGAGCTTTATAAATAATTATGCATTAAAAATTATGTTAAAATAATATTATTAGGGAAGCTAGGTCACGTGCTCAAAGTTAGGTAACATTAACATTAAGGCTGTCTGTGTAACCTTACATTCCCCCCTTTACCCTTAATTCCCCCATTTTTGTTCAGTCTGATAATGTCTCTAGTTAAAGTGATCATATTCTCTTTTGGTTTCTTTTCTTTGTAAGTTTCAGAGCTCTATTAATAAAGCAGGCATACCACTGTCCATTCTCAGTTCAAATTCTCTTCTGGAGACAGGACCATTTAATTTCCTTTTGCTCTTTTTATCTTACTCATCACACTAGTATCCATGTGCCATGCAGACTTTAATTCATTTCTCTGCACAGTACTCATGTGGGATGAAAAGGTGTCATTATCCTATTTTAGAGAAGGAGAGCTGATGCACAGAGAGTCAGGGCAGACTGGTAACCAGTTAGACCACACAGGACTCCTTTTTTTTTCAGAGGACTGAGCATTAATGACATTTCATGTATCAGAATGCAGCTCTCCTTTTCCTCCTAACTGTTCTTGGAAGATGTTTAACCATTTGGGCTGAAATAAAATAATGGAATGATCATGGGGATGATATAAACTGTAGCATTTGGACTGCCACCTAGTAAAGTTACATAATTTCTCAAAGTTATAAACAACTGAAATCAAGGCTTTAAAAGGGTGTCTTAACATTTTAAAATGCAAAACTGTCCTTTTTACTGTCTTGAAAAGATTGTAAATTTATTACAATATTTTAAAAAATAGAAGTGTTTTCAAATGTAAAGGGAACTTGGCAGTTATAAAGCTAAATAAATACACGCTTGTCTCGGCCAAAAAAGATAAAATACCTTCTAAAGCGTCCGAAAGGGATTTTCCTCTCCCTTGCATTTCTGTTCCAGAAGCCATGAGAGAGGAATATTTTTTCACGTACAGCTAATGGAGGGCATAGGGTGGGGGTGGGGGAGCCCTCCTAAAGTCAGTTCATGCTGTGGGTCTGGACAGGGATAATCCCATTTCCTCCCTTTCTCTTAGAAGGTTTTGTTGCCTTTGGCTCTGGTTGGGGTAGTTGAAGCTACTGGGAGGAGAAGAATTCTCTTCATTACCAACCTGAGAAATACTCGCTGTTTGCTACAAATCTGCTAGGGTTTTGATGAGTTAGTTTGAAACAAAAGCTTGAAAGGATAGGAGTGAGTGAACTTGTTCTGCTTAATTTTCAGCCCATTCAAATTCAAATGTTACAGGGCTTTGTATTCCAATTGGGAGGAACAGAAGGGAAAGAGAAGTCAGTAACTGAAGAGAATTCAGTGGTGAAGCTGGTCAGAGGAAGAAAAAATATAATAGTGAGTGGCAGAAGGCAGGCAGGAAGGAAAGATAAAAACTGTGATGAAAAATAGCAGTGTACATATGTATTATATATATCTCTATGCGCAGACACATTCTATATAATTACATGTCACTTCTCGCTACAGGAAAGTTTTATTCTGTTATTTCTCTATAGGGTAAGTTCTATTTTAGCTGGGTAGGTGTGCATTTTACCTTTTGAAAACAAAAATGTAGTTTTAAGGGGGAGGAAAGTAGAGAAAGGGTTAAAGCAACACGGTAAACTTCAGGGATGAAAAATTACTTAATTAAGACTCAGATGTCTGACAGATTTGCAAGCCTCTGCTTCTTACATAGTCTTGCTAATTTCCTTCCTTATCTCTGGCTTTCCCTTTCCCCTTGTTCCAGAAAACTCTTTCAATTTATATACTCTCATGCACTTTTTTGCTAGCACATCTTCATGGAGGGAAGATACTAATAATACCAAGATTAAGTAATAGATACAGTCATTATAGAGCAGGAATCTAGACTGGCCTTTCTGTTAAACTCATCCGCTGGAAAAATGCCGTATACTTTGGAGCTATAGAATATTTTACATGTTCAAAAGCAGTTTGAGTTGCTAATGTGTAGTGCTGGCTTCCAGGAGAGAAAGGCTCTGGTCCTTGCTCTGTTTCTTATTTTTTTGTGTAAATCAAGGATAGTTATTTAGCCTCACTGTGCCATCTTTTAACTTGCAGTGTTATTTTGCACAGGTGATGTGGCAGTGTTAAGATTTAAATCATACTAGCCCACTTTCCTGACTGTTTCTGGCAGTGCTGTCTGCCTGCAGGCTTTCCCATTGAGAAGCTGTTGCCAGAGACCCATGTGAGGAGTGGGGAGTGGAGGCATGCTTCCAGCCGTATAGCAACTACAAGCTGCTGCTTATGCAGCAGGACCCTGGAATGGACTGTACTGGGGGACTCTGGAAGCTTAAATCACTCTGGTGTGTAACAGGCTTAGAGATTTCCAGCATTAAAACACAAATTATACTAAGCCAAAGCATTTTCGTTTGCTTTCTGTTTAGATTTTTGACCAGTAACCATGGGGGAGGACTGTAAAAAGACCATAAACTCAGCTGCAGCTGAAAAATTATTTCATTTTCCTCCCCATCTATATTTGCAAAGTCTTATTTGTAACTGGGTGGTGGTATATCTGAAGGTGCTACTGGGCTTGTGTGTTGTAGGATTGGAAAACAGTTAATACAGTCTCTGATGATTTTTATTCAGCATTGATATAAATGCAGTCTAAAAACCTTCATAAGCTTGATGCAGTCTCACAGAACTAGGAACTGAACACAAACTAAAAAATTTGGAATGAAAATGATACCTGTACCCTGATCTCAGAAAGTATGTGCATCTTTTTTTTATCGCTCATTGAAGAACATAAAAAACAAAGTTATCTGGCATTCAGCAGATTATGACCATGTGCTTTTTCCTTTTCCTAGTTGTCTGATACTTTCAGAAGTCTTGCATCAAAGACAGGTGATGACTTTGCTGTCTAACAAGTCTTAAGTTGGTTGTTCAGTCTACGGATTTTGTGTTTTAGCCGGCTTTGATCATTGAAATCATTAAAACTTCAAGTTCACAGGAGGCAGCAGAAATGGAAAATATCTATGTTCAGGTCATAACTTAGGTAACCAGAAAGTCCACCACTTATACTAGCTGCTCTCATGCTGCTTTTATATTCATTCCTTGGAAGGAAATAGAAAAAAAGTCATCTAGCCCAAGAAGCGCAGAGAATGAAAAATATAGTCCCTAAGATTTTGTAAACTATTGGTTAATCTGGAAAATGGTTACCTCCAGTTTTGAAGAGTACTTTGCTGCATCAGTCACAAAAACAAATATGTAAACACCTTGAGTTTACTTAATGCCATCTTTCCAGCCTGGTTGAATAGCAAGTTGTATTCAAAAAGCTTCAGCCATACTTTCTACAACTTAAAATTGTTTAGCGTCAGTCTCTTCTTTAATACCCACCTTGATGTATACCCAAGGTAGGACCATTTCTCTTTCCAGCATTTGTGTAAGAGGAGAATATTGTGAATTCATTTGGGAGAGGAAAAATCTGGATACATACAGATGGGTTCATGTAATTCCACAGCATCAGACTGAGAATACTGTCAGAGCTGGGAAAGGAGCCTAGATGCTCCAAATCCCAGTCAAGAGAAACCATATCAGTTTGCCATGTCAGCAAGTCCATGTTAGCTGCCTAAGACACATAGGAGAAGCTAATGGTTTTGATGTCCATTGAACAGCCTCATAGCAATCAGTATGTCCCTGTGTGTGCTAGTGCACAGTGTGCCTGCCTGGATTTGACTCTTATTTGCAATGGTTCTGTCTTCCCTCCCCAGCTAGTAACACATTCACAAGAGCCAAGTTCTCTTTTGATACAGTAAATACTGCAAAATGAATGAGACTTTCAGGTCATATGCAGTTAACCTGAGAGGTTTCTACTGCCTTTTCTTCTAACCTGTTGCCACTCCAACAGGACATGGGTCTCCCTATCTTCCATATTACGTCTACAGATGTTTTGAATGTCCTACTGTATTTCAGATGTCACCAAGTGCTTGAGCTTAGATAACTGAATCTCTGCTTCAGTTCCTTCTCTGCAGTTTACATAGGTATGTGTTGTATTTAAACAGTTAATGTGGGAGTTGTGTTCTATGCCTCTGGCACCATACATAAGGCTCACCAGAACTCATGAGAAGTGCCTGAAGAGACTCGAGTCAGTTTTATCATTTACAGACCCTCAGGTAAAGCTTCTCTAACTATAACAAAATGGCAGCTTCTGTCATTGCAAATCCATTGTCTTACTGCTGATTTGTTTTTCTTTTTAATGCCGCATTCACAGCTAGGTTCATCAGAGAATTTTCTTTCTTAGAATATAAACTTTCCCATAAATACTCATCTCCCATGGCACTAATTTGGTGAAGTGCTACTGTAAGTTTCATTTTTATCTCCAACTCAGCAAATGACTGCTCAGGAGTTGTAGCCTAAGCTCAGTGGAACACTAAAGGCTGTAGTTTAGTAGTCGCTTTGCTCTGTTCTGTGCTTTTGCACAAATCTCTGCTAGTCTACAGAAGTAATAAGTGCACAGGCTTCCAGGAACCATGCACGTTTGCCATTTTGAGCTTGGGCTAAATGCTTGCCATTGCTGTATTTTTAGTGCCTCACGTATTACCAGAAAGGCAACATAAAGGTTATCAAGTTCTTCCCTAAGTCGGAAAAGTGTGTGTGAGAAAATAACACTGGTTATGTTTATCCAGAATATAAAACATGGTATTGGAATGAGTTATATTTCTCTTGGATTCTGGCCAAAACAGAGCTGTCAACAAAAGAAAAGTGTATAGGGGTAGAAGGGAAGAAAGTGCAGGATAAAAAAAAATAAATAAATTGGATGCCATTTTGTTTTCCTTTCCCAAATGCTGTTATGAGAAAGAGTCTTCTTAGGCATATTTGTAATTGTGTGAGCTACTGGAAACTACCAGACCTTCACCTCACAAAACACATATCACATTTTAATTTCCCGATGCTAAGAATCTGAAGAAAAAAGCCCTGTGATTAATCTGTGTCTTCTGGCTTGTTGTAGGTGAGTTTGGAGACGAATTGAACAATAGCTCTTTTAGGAATTTGGAAATGCAAAAGAAAAAACCTGCTTTTTCTGAAGCTCGCTCTGTAAGAGCAAATACAAATCCTTTCATTTTCACTGCATTGTTCTCTTTCCTTCAGAAAAATTCTGTGAATTGGATATTATTATCCCAGTTGTCTAAATAAGGAGATGGAAGCAAAGATTGAGAGGCAAATTATGTATAGTCACTGCGTAAGTGCACAGAGGATAATGAAAGAGACCTCTGCTGACAGTTGTGCCCATCAAGGAGAAGATAATATTGTTATAAGGAGTCATTGAAAGATTCCCATTGATTAACATGAGAAAAGAGATGGTCAGCACAGTGGACCTACACTACATGTTTGGAGCCCAGGAATCCCTGTTCCAGTCCCAAATATGCTTTCCTAGGCAATTTGGCCATAAAATTCTCAAGCCAATAGTTCCTATTATTTCCTGGAGAAGGCCAGTCTGAATGCTGGAGCAAGTTGAAATCTTTCTTTTCAGATTGCTTAAATGAGTGATCTCATTGATTTTTGTGTGTTTGTGCTTCAGGGTACATAGAACTGCAGTCTAGCAGTGTCAGTTGCCTCTGCTGGAGACTTTGACTGATTTGTGCCACCTTTCTCTTAATCCATCATGAGGAAGACTGGGTTTACCATGGATCTTGCAGTGTGGGTGCTGAGCCTAAGCATCGTCAGTTCACAGTGGCTTCTGAGGATGTTCAGGGCCTGTCAGTGCTCAGGTCAATGGCAAGTGTTGCTGTTTTCGTTGATCGCACATACATGAGCACAGCTTTGTAAGCGCAAGACACTTTAGGTACAAGTAGAAGGATGAGGCTTCAGGACTAGTACAAAAGACATGAAGAACAGAGAGGTGACTGCTAAATAAGTAAATAAAAAAGTAAAATGAAATCAAATACCTGGTGCTTCAACATGTGCTTTCAGTTGCTCCTTGTGTGAGCAAGGGAAAAATCAAACAATAAAATAGCAAAAAAGGAAGCTACATTGTTAGATACAATTTAAATCAATGTCAGGAAACATTCCTGAATTCCTATTCATGTTACTGCCTTAAAGAGCAGGAAAAAGAAGGTTGTGTTTGGTAAACAACAAAAAAAAAAAGTCATATGTTCCTGTATTTATGCTGTTAAGGATTTGATCTTGAAAAGGACAAATCTGCAAATCTGCTTCACCTGACCTGAGTTACTGCAAGTGGGGTTAGAATGGAAAATTATTTTTTCAATAGGCTAATCACAGAAGCAAAACTTAGATACAGTGTCACAGATAACGGTGGCTTAAATTCAGGTGAGGAACAGGTAGCTGGAAAAAATAAATTGCCCAGTATGAAATCTTAGCTTCAATGATTTAGATAGAAAAGCTCTGCTGGTCAAGATTTTTCTTCCTAATAAACGGAAGATCTGTTGTGTAACGAATTGCCGTATGTTTTGAGTTTTTCAATTTTGGTTATTTTTCATCAGGATTTTTCTTCGTTTCATCTTTTTTCTAATTATTTTAATAAGTCAAGACAACATTTGGCACCTACTCTTGATTTGAGACTTGGTTTAGATTACCTTACAACTTCATCAAAAAACATGGAGTTCATTTCTGGCAAAATCGGGCCTCTTGATATTTCATTTGAAACAGTTCTCAAGGGATTAGTTTCTCTTTCCTCTTCCCCTCCTTCCCCTCAGGATGCAGAGTGATTGTCTAACAGTACTTAGTTGCATTTATTTTTCATTACCATGCAATTTTTAGTTAAGGTGCAGATCTATTGGCACAGAGAGTGCGCAGGATGGCTAGTGGTTTGCTTAAAAATTATATGGATACGCAAAACCTTGGCCTTGGCATATTCTGCTTTTTTAGCAGCCCAGCTGAAATATGTACTTCACAGTGAGGCCAGACTGTTTCTTTGCAACAGGCTATATTAATCCTCGTCTTTTGATTGTCAGCACACTGAACGTGCTCAGGCACCACAGAGATCCTTTCTAGATGTGGATGTGTCGTATGGTGGTTTGTGTCTCTAAGGCTGCATATTTTTCCCACTTTGGGGAATGAGTTTCAGAATCCCAGTAGAGCCAAAGGGACTGAAATGGTAGTGTATTTCAGAGCAACAGTGCAAAGCAGAAAAAGGAGACCCAGCCTTTTTCTTCTCTTTCATTTAGCAGGAGACATGAAGAAATCTCTTTGGCTAAGCAAGAGAATGAGGATGTACTCATTGCTGCACAACTCCAGCAGACTTTGGCTGGCCTGGATGAACATTTAGAAGGTAGGAAAGTGTGTTACTTCTGAAGTACAAAAGAGAGAGGCATAGCCAGGAGATGCAGAGTCAAACTGTACTCTGGAGACATCCTCAAGTTTCTCACTAAAATCACTGGAAATAACTCACATGTTCTGTCCAGAATGTGGTCCACGCAAAGTGCTCGCTCTCCTTTTGCTTCTGGGGCAGCCTCTCTTTATAGACTTGCACTGAATATTTTTCATGCTGCTTATCAGATTGTCATTCAGTTTCAGTGTTTGCTACCAAAAAGAGATGAACAGCAGTTTATGAACACATTTTATGGCCAAATTTGATGTCATTTTATTGACTTTAGTGAAGGTAAATCAGTTGTGAATTTAGCTCTGTGTTTCATGAACAGTGCCTCTGATTTGTATTTTATCCTCATGAAGTAAAGAAGGGGGGGGACATTTTTGTACCCAGTGCCTCCTTTGCATTAGCAGATGCACTTTATAGTTAAAATTTTGAAAAACATGGAAAGAAACAGTGGGAAGAGATAAAATGTCATACTGTGCTCCTCTTCTTCCTGCTGTGAATTAAAGTATTTCTCCGTTAATGGTTTGTCACCAAATGATGTTGAATACATTTTTAAAACTTCCCATCTTAATTTCACTACTTCTGCAGTGGACTTGATTCTGATTTAATTTCTGTGAGTTCTCTAGCACTGCAATTTCTTAGCTTCTGTGTTGCAATCCTTGATTTATACCAAGTTTGAGAGGAGAGTTAAGCTTCTTGCACAATGAGGCTTCTGGAGTCACTGGTAATGAAGGGTGAGAAGAATGGAGAAAAAATACAAGTACTGTTTCTTTGTTTGCTTGCACAAGGAAGTCCTTCTGCTGGGCTATTATTACCAGGTCTGGGAAACATAATTTGGAACTGCTTACTGTTTCTCAGAAACGTTTCTCCTTTGGAGTCATGTGGTGAAATGTTTATCACCGAGAGAAGTTAGGCAAAGATAAGGTATGAACAATAGATGAAATTCTGCTTTCAGCTGCATTTGTATGTTTCCCACTGGCTGAAGCAAGGAGGACTGCAGGAATATTTGGCTGATCCTAATCAGCAAGAGACAGTAAAACAGACCCAGATCTCTCCTTTTTTGTAATAGAGGCATTAGTGTAACTAAAATATCTGATCCACTTAAGCTTTACTGTCTGTTTGTATAATTTAAAGTCATACTGCCTAAATACTCCCTATATGTAATGTTATGTGTGTGTTTTGCAGCAGTGGATAGTATAAGTAACTCTGACTCCAAGTACATCAATGAAGTGTTGAGCCCGCGTACAAGAAAAGTTGAAGCAGCCCAAGATGTTACCAGTTCTGTTCCAGTGACAGTCATAGATGATGTTCCAGAAGTTAGCACCTCTAACTCAGCTGGAAATCAGGAGATGGAGGCAAGGCTTTCAAAAAGTATCTCAGCTGACTCTGTTAATACAGGAAACTTTCCAAATAAGAGCAACAGTGGAGGTTCCTTTAGTAAGGGACACACAGACGGTGGAGCTGTATGCATATCCAAAGACCTAATACATCAGCAACCATCTGAAAATGAATTTAGTCACTTGCCTGTGGAACAGAGGAGAGATATGTTTGAATCTCTCACATCCTCCTTCGAAAAAAGAAGTGAAAAGAACTTAAAACTGGACACCCCCCCCAAACATGGTGTGAAGTCTGAGGAATGTAAATCTAAGCTGACTCCATCTCACTCCAAAGCCACGGCTGAAATCAGTACAGCAAAAGAGAAGATAAATCCATTTAATGAATGTAGTAACAGGGAAAGATCTCTGAAAAAAAGTAAATCAGAATTAGAAATCAAATGGCCACCAGCAAAAAAAAATGAAGTAGAAGAAATCCCATCAACACCCACATGGTGTCATCGTGCCCAGAATCCAGGAGCAAACTATGAACCTAAAATGGGTTTGACAACCTTTAAAGTTGTCCCTCCAAAACCTGAAGTAAAACAATTTGATAGAGGAGTTTCACTCTCCACTGGTGCCATTAAGATAGATGAACTAGGCAACCTTATAGGCCCAAACACCAGTGTCAGTAAGCACATACCAGGTAACGCTAATGATGAAACTGAGGAAATCTGTCTCGGGAAAGTGAAGGCATTCTGGAGGTCAAGTTCTATGGAAAAGCAAAGTGATGACTCTGCTGAGCATCTTCCTAAAAAGTCAGCAGCCACCACAAATTCTAAGCCCTTTACAGTAAAACATGAACACAAACCTGTTTGTCCTGCAGCTCCAAAACCTGTAGCACCACAAACTGTTACTACCCAGGGAGCTGAAAGACAATCTGAGAATGAAAGGACCAAACCACCTCTTCCGGTTACACAGTCTCAGGTAACACCATTAGTGGCCCCAGCCATTCATAAAGACAAGCTGGAGCTTCCATTTGTAAAGCCACATAGGAGAACTTCAAGTCAGTATGTTGCCTCTGCCATTGCAAGACACATCAACATAACTACCTGTAAGTCTGACTCTATTATGGAATATCACGAGAAAGATGAAAATAAGCAAGAAGCAGGAGAGGTTAAAACTGAAGCAGAAGGTTCACCAAAAAGATGTATTATTGTGGCCAAATACAGCCCTGTGGAAACAGAATCAGCAGAAACAAGGGAAATATTTTCAAGTATTTTTACTCGCAGTCAAAAAGCATCACACAGGTATACATCTGGTGATAATTCTGGCATGGAAAACAAAGTAGTTAACATCAGGGCACCAAATCAAGCAACTTCTCTGAGTTTCTATAAAAAGAATGCCAGTGTCCCACTTACTAAATCCTCTTCAAAGGATAACAGTGCAGAAGATGATCATGGTTTAAACAGCAAACAGAATGTAGCAGAGAAAAAGATGCATCTTTTATTTGACCATAAGTATGAGACTTTGACCCGTACTAATTCAGCCTCAACTCTCAAGTCTCCCAATCTCCAAGGAGTCCCATCCCCTTTAAGCTTGTCTTTGCGGGTCGGTAAATGGCCACCTGCTAATGGTGCACAAGTCAGTTCGCTTAAAGCTTCACCTGAGCTAAATGGTGCAGCTGCAAACACAGAGTCAGAACAGGAGGAGAAACCGGATGATTCGGATATTAATGCTATCAGTGAACTGGATGTTAATGTGCAGACCAATATCTTTGGACCAAAGAAGAAGTTCAAACCCGTTGTCCAAAAGCCAGTACCAAAAGACACATCACTGCACAGTGCCCTAATGGAAGCCATTCAAACAGCAGGAGGAAAGGAAAAACTCAGAAAGGTAAAGTGGGAACTTCTTTTAGCTTGTTCAGACCACAGAGCCCTGTATTCTCCCTGTCAGACATCAGAGGTTTTATAACTGGTACAGTTGCTAGTGAGACAGAGTACACAAGGCATTTGAAAAATGTGTAATGGCAAAATACAGACCAAATCACTGCTTATTCTGCACATCCTGTAGATTAAGCAACACCACTGCTGCTGCACTAGCTACAAGAAGCAGAGGGTGCAGCATAAGGGAGAGGTAACAGGTTAGCCTGAGAGCTGAACCCACATTTCAGTGTGTTAAGTGAAATCAGGAACACACAGCATGGAGAACACTTGTAAATACTTAAAATGAAAGAAAACTGCATTTTGTATCACTAGGGGATCCTAGTTTGCCATTGGCTTCATGCTCAGGGAATATGATATGGCATCTGTAAGTACAGCATTACTATCTACACATATCCTCGCCGTTCAGTGTGAGTAAGGGTTGTAAAAGCAGGTCGAAAAGAAGATAGACTTGACTGGTCTCCATAGTTTGCATTCTGGTACAAGTGCCAAAAGTATTTTTAATAGTGTTTCCAAACTACATCTACTGACAATGTGAGGTTTATTGTTTTCATATTCTAGGTTTCAGACAGTGCACTAAATGACAATCACAGCAAACCCTCATATGTTGAGCCAGAGAATGAGCGCTCAGCCCTGCTAGCAGCAATTAGAGGCCACAGTGGGACCTCAAAGCTGAAAAAGGTAAGAAATGAAGATGGTAAGTGGTCTTCTAAGTGCAGTCTGTTCCTACTGGGTGTTTTGAATAAACCCAGATATGCCACAAACTAAACATTGTGCTGCAAAGAGAAAAGTTGAGGGGGAAAATAATATGACCCGAGATCAGATCTGACTTACGTAGATAGCATAGTGAGTCCAATTCTATTTTCTGCTGTAAAACTTAACAGTCCTTCAGATTCTGTGCTTTTAGCTGAGAGGGTAGCACATAGAAATCTAAACTAATTACTCAGACTGTACATAGAAGACATCAGATACTCATCATTTTCACATTTAAGTGGGGTATTTTTGTGCTTTAG
Organism: Psittacus erithacus; assembly: GCA_009867235.2. Classification (NCBI taxonomy): domain Eukaryota; kingdom Metazoa; phylum Chordata; class Aves; order Psittaciformes; family Psittacidae; genus Psittacus; species Psittacus erithacus. Next base: position 7,545 of record WYDI02026806.1, on the reverse strand, counting down.
GAGTATGCAGTTAGATCAGTATATTTGCATTACCTACCTGTCATGGGTTCAGCAGTAGCAGTCATTTTTTCTCCTTCTTAGTGGCTGGTGCAGCACTGTGTTTCTAACTTT
>WYDI02026805.1:0-12496 GCA_009867235.2 Psittacus erithacus | reverse complement strand
AAAGTTAGAAACACAGCGCTGCACCAGCCACTAAGAAGGAGAAAAAATGACTGCTACTGCTGAACCCATGACAATATTACATTGAATAAGGCCAGATTTCTGAGAGTATTTAGGCACCCAGCTTCTGTGACAGCAGTGGGCATTAGACACCTAAGCATATTCAGAAGCCTCTTTCAAAACTAAATTGAAAAATTAAGGAATAAACTCAAAAGATAGGAAAGACTGTTACTGGAACATCTGCTGGATCTCAAAGGTATAATTGTGACACATGCCACATGTCATCTTCAGTGACTATGTCCCACCAGCACTGAAAATTAAGAGAACTGGAAGATGGCCATATGTCAGCCAGAAGATAACAAAAAGTCTTGAGCAATAATAAACACATACTCTGCTTTTATCCAGTTTCAGGACTCATTCATACACTGCTTACATGGGAGGATAAATAACTGGTATTTCATATTTTGTAATTTCAGATTGCTGTTAATATTAGATGATATTGCCAAAAAGCCTCAGAGATGTATTTGTAAAAACACAAAATACGCGTTGCTGCCACAGTTCAGCTGTTTAAAACAGGTTAGTTACCCTCTGAAATTGCCTAGATAATTAATGGATATCTCAAAGCTAGTGGTGATCATCAGTTGCACAAAACTACTAAAATTATCATGTATAAGAAACTTAAATAAAACTTCTGCAGAAAAGGAAAAAGTATGGAGTTGGTGAGTTACCATTTTAATAGCCTGATGGCATTCTGATGTTATTTTGAAGAATCTGGGTTATTTCGTTTACTAAAATTTATGTGGGTTATAAAAAAATAAAATTAAAACATATACTCTATAAACTTCAACACATTTTTTATTGTAAAGATCGGCAGTTTCTCTTAAAAAACATTTATTATTAATGGCCTCTTAAATATTCCCATTAACTGATGTTTTTTAACAATGATTAGTTAGGAAGCCTACATTATGGGGTGATGGCTTTTTACTCATTTTTACTACAGTTCCATTTTATTGTGCATGATCCTTTTGCTTCATTCAATCTGTGCAGAGAAACTGCCCTCAGAAACTTCAGGCATTCATTTATTCATGTTCCTCCTGGACACAGCAGTTAACAAGTCCTGCTTATTTTGAGGCAGCTAATAAGAACTGATTTGATGATACCAGAGTTTACTGTGATCTGAGTGAAACTAAGTAATTCATTAGACAGTCTGTGGTAAGTAAAAACAACACCTCAGCTATACCATCTGGATTTTCATAATTGAGTATAACCTTCAATAAACTTAATTATTTTTTCAACATAAAATTGCTCTGTAATTCTTTGGTAGGTATCTTACAACATTTAATCAATACTCTGTTCTGCATTTTTCTGCATACTACTTATTATTAGGATTCTTGCACTATGTCTTCTTTGATTCCGACACTCCCATTGTAATTTCTTTTGAGATTTCATCCTAAACTTAACCACTTTTTTTAAAACGTCAAGTAAGCCAAAGCTTTCCAGGAAAGACTGCAGGATAAATATCATAAGGGAAATGAAAACAAAATGCTGGAAAACATTAGAAAACAATGATAGTAACACTGATAAATTGTCACCATCCATATTTTCATAATCATTTGAGAATATATAGAGGAGGCCAAAGATCCATGCTGTTCATGCCTGCCCCTAAATAGAGCTAAAAAAAATCATAGTTAAAATGCAAAAAACTCTTTCTCAGACTCCAACAATTTGTTGTCTTCTCTGAACTTTTTCCTGTCCCACTATATCCTTTTCAAGATACCAGGACTGCACACAATAGTCAACATGCAAGCCTAAGACGGACTTGTGAAGTGGTATGATTCTCAAGGGTCTGGCTTAAAGGTTTTTATCCGTGTTTTGAGGGAAGGGTGTTTGCTATTATGGTGTTGGCTTTTTGTGGTTTTTTTTTATTGTCTAGCATTTACTTTCCCCCTCCCATATCACTAGTCACTTCAGATAAGCTATTTTCATGGAGTTATTCTAAAATAAAAACCTCTCATTCTAGGTACTTATCATCACCTCAAAATCCATGAGTAAATATGAACTGTGACTTCCTGTGCTCATGATTTTGCCCTTAACTACACCAATTCCACTGCCCTGTAACTCAGCCTTGTGCAGTTTTCCACAGCCAGCCCTCCTCTTTAATGCACTAACCCAGTGATGTAAGCAGCTCTGAACACCTCACTACCCCATGCAGTTTTCCATACTTTATGAGAATATGTACAGGAGCACTTCATCTAGAGCAACTCCTAAAACATTCTATCAGAGTCAACCCCTGAACTAAATGCAAGTTGCCTTGCACTGCCTCCCTTTTCTTTCCCTTTCCCACCCTCCTTTTCTTCCCTTTTTCCTTTCAAGGACACATCTGCCCCAGCAGATGATGGGGGAGCTGATCTTTCACCACACTGCGCTGTTCGCTGGAGATACCACAGGCACTCCAGAGGTTGAAACACCTAACAAATACTAATTTTATTGCAAACATCCATAAAAGAGTGTCAGGATAAACTAAATCTTGGCAAGTTCTTATTCTTCAAAAAAATCTTAAATAGGAGGAGAAAGAAAAGAAAACCCAAAAATCAGCTCACAACTCCATGGATCCAGCAATGTCTTCTTGGTAGGCGAGGTGAAACCCTCTCAGTGTTTGCAGCCCTTTCTTTCAGTCCATGATCCTGCCGTGCCGAGTTCCCATCACAAGGCTGCAGTGCAACCATTACCTTTTCCATCTGGTCAGGGTCTCTCGGAACCCTTCTGCAGGCACAGACTCATTCCCAAGCCTGCACACGTGCCGTGAGCTGCTCTGGAACATTCCAGGCGGGGCAGGGTCTGTGGTGAGCTCTAGACCCGGTCACTCTGTGCTCTGAGGCGCAGTGCAGCGCTGGCAGCTGCAGGGTCTGTGTAGCTGCCTCCAGGCCAGTTGCTGCCGAGGCCGTTGTTGCCGGCGCTGTTGATCTTAGCGGCCCCAGGGCAAACATGACCGGAAAACCATCCCCCGCTTTCGTGCAGCCGATCCCTGCTCTGCCCCTGCCCAACAACACACTGCTCACCACCAACAGGTGCTCAGCCTCCCTCAGCTCCTTCTCTCCTTAGACTTGTTGTGACACGCACACAAGAAGGGTCTACTGACCATCACATCATCTTTTGTTCCTTACTTGCTTAGCTTCTTAAAGGACATTTGGTAAGAAGCTATTTTTAATCTCAATGTGAAATGGAAACTATGATTATATCTACCCAGATCTTTATCTGCACAATTGTTTCAAAGAATTCTAAAACATTGCAAGTCATGATTTCTCTGTAACAAAGTTGTGGGTTTGTTGGGGTTTTTTTCCTCAATATATCATATCCAGCCATCTGCTGATTTTATCTTTTATTATTCTTTCTGCTAATTCATTGGATACAGCTCTCCACTCTCCACATTTGCGTTTTCTCAGATTTCTCTATGAACACACTGTATAACAGTCATCAATCATATTACCTAACTTTCAGGCACGTGGGACAAAGTTGCCTGTAAGAAGAGGTTATAAACCACATTTAGTGGATGGGCTATTTCATCCCTGAGCTCCTTTTCTTCTTTTTCTTGCAGAGCATGTCCGGAGGGCTAGGACAGAATCTTCAATCTCAAGAAAATTCTGACTATTCCTCTACATCTGCTCCTTCAGTTAATACTATCCAAGGGGAACTACCCCACTGCCAAGTTGCTGAACTCTTCCAAGCATAGGACATAGAATACAAATTATAAAGCATTGGCCAATACAGACCATTTAAAACATTAGACCATGGAAACAAAATAATTGGAAGCTTCAGTTACCTGCATTCCGGATAACTGCATGGGAAAAAAAGCAAATGAAACAAACAAACCAGAGCATATCAAACACCCAAACCAGCACAAAGCAGCAGCTGCAATATCTCTGTTTTTCCTCTAAATCCATTATCTTCAGAAGTCTGGAAAAAATTAAAAGCTAATAAAAATAGGTATAGGTATCTGAATAGCAACATCTCTCCCCAAGTCAGGAGAGGCATCATTTCTGAATATAGTCATTTTAAGGATCTATAGATGAACTAGATAGATGTTTTTGGTTGATTTTATGATACTATTCCACCTACAATGGATCATTAGTGGTATCATTATTTGCATAAGATTGAAGTCCAAACACTACTCCTCAGCTTGACAGGTCTTTAACTTGGATGGTTGGATGTCAGGGGTTCACAGAGGCTTCAAGTCCATCATTTTCCAAACTTGCAAGACCAGAAATTATAAATGAACCAGGAAAAAAAATTAATATCTTCAATGTTAATCAGATCTACCCCAACTTGCCTAAAAAGACTACATACATTTAGCAATTTTGCTGTACTAAAAAAAAAAACAACAAAACATTTTCCTCACCTGAAACTGGAAGTCTGTCTTGGCCTTGTCATTGCAAGAGCTCTAGCAAATAGCTTGGAGAGTGGGGAGCAGGTAAAAGAGAACACAGAATGGCACCAATTCACCCTTACTGTCCCTATACAGCCACAGGACCATCATTCCCTCATCCCTAATGTGACAGAGGTCCTGCAAGCTCACTCCCAGACAATCACCTTAAGACTATGAGAGGTGTTTAGCTAAGAAAAGGAGGATGAGAGGACACGACACCTGGAACAATGCCACGCTTACTTGCAACTGTCTTCTAAGACCCAGCTGATGTTTTATTCTTACTCAGGATCATGTCAAAGCATGTCCAGTCTGCTAAGCCTGAGAGAAAGAAGGCTCTACAGTATTATCAGTAAATACACAAGATCTGAAATATGTTATTTGTGGTTTACATCTACAGCCACAGGACAAAATTTATTCTGAGGGAAACAAAAAAGGCCCAGAAAGCTTGACACTGCCTATGTACAATCACTATACTAACATAATCAGATTTTGATTTTCAGATGAGAAAAAGGCCTCTAGTAATTCTTATGCAAAACATAACCCACATCTTTGTGATACAATGAGAATCTGCAATGGCACCCTTTATTGCCAGGGGTTATTTGTGGTTTTATCCTAATTCAGTGTTCAGATAAAAGTATGATAAGAGACAAATTCTATCTCTTAATCAGACTATAGCCTCCAATATACATTATCTGAAAGTTTTTACAGATCTTAAGATTATACATAATAGTAGATTTTATAGAAAGAAATTTTAAACAATATTTTAAGTTTTTTTAAAAAAGGTTATTTGATCAAAGTTATACAATACAAAAAGGTAAAAAACACTGTAGGTTTTTTTCTGTTATCATGTACAAGATATAGCTGAAATATGAAAGTATGTTTTTTGAGTTTAGGAAATTATTCTTAACCAGTATATAAGGTGAATGTTTTACCATTTTTTGTAGCAAGAAGTAATTGGAAAATGTGTAAAAAACCCAATGCAGTATTTTTTTAAAGTTTGGTGATTCTCAGTAGAATTGAAGATATTAAGGGTAAAAAATGTTCTTTAGTCAATGTATAAAAAGGATTTATTGTTATTGTTTCACAGAAAACAGTTTTCCAGATATAAAATTGTTAGATAAAAGCTGCTATGCTACAAGCTTTGACTATCGTTTTTGTTAAGTTAGCTAAATACAGCTAAATAATGGAAAGCCTGTGACTTTTTTTCAAATACCAAAGTAACACAACATGAAAATAACACCATAATGACTAAAAGGAATTGATTTGGCCATGCATTTTTTTAGTGACCATAATAACGAAATATATACCAGATCCACCGCATATATTCATAAGCATAATTTTACATGTTACAATCTGCAAATCCGAGTCTTCTATAAGAATAGCATTTGAACAAATTCACAATGATTTTGCAGTAAGGTTCATTATGCAATTTAAAACTATGCTTGATAATGTACAAAGATTATGCACTTAAACTGTGTTTGAATATAGGGAAAAATAAATTCCTGACACTGATCTAATCTGACAATTCCGTGGTATACTTTGGCTCTCTCAAAGGATTTCTGGTTTTTATATCAGATTTGCTTTGCAAAGGCAAGCTGCTCTAGAAACGTGATTATCTGTATATATGTGTATGGCTATTCAGGTTTTTTTATGAAAATCCATGTTGTAGATGTGTCTTCTATATTATGAGTCTGGTATGAGTGATTTATGTTTAAAAATAAATCATTTATGTTTAAATCACTGTGCACAATAAATCTTAGTGAAAGGCTTTACATTTTGATTCTGTGCATTCAGTATGGTTGCACAAGTTAGCACCGAGGTTAGATGCTGCTAACCATTTTCCCTTGTGACAGAAAGAATCCTGCAGTGGTGAGGGCTGTCAACTGGGATTACATGCGAGGTCAGTTTCAAAATGTTGCAATGTTACAATATATCACCAAACTTCTGTAAAAACTAAAATCATCAGTATTAGTCTAAAATTGTATGTGACAAAAGCTGGAAGTTAGATAAATATACTGAGGAGTAGGCCTTCATGGCAGTTTTCTGCCAGCATTGCTGTTTCCACCAGAGGTATGAGGACAGAGCAGCTCATACTAAAAAAGCTGTAACTAACTGGATTGGGCGCCTTCCCTATTTAAAATGCTGTTGCAGTATAAATACAAATAAATGCTTATACCTATAGCAATATATGTCCACAGTAGAGCTTTGTCATTAGAACTGTACTTATTCAGGGAACTCTTCATCGGCACAGAATGCTAGAAAGTCAGTACAAATAAACCACCTCTGATACTATTCCACCCACAATGGATCATTAGTGGTATCATAATTTACATAATATTTAAGTCGAAACACTACTCCTCAACTGGACAGGTCTTTAATTTGGATGGTCACTTTGTTTTGTTTAACCAGAACTATTTTCATTGCAGATTTAAAAGTTAAATATTTAGCAATGAAGTATGGAATTTCTTTTCACATCTTTGTGGGACATTGATTACTCTAAATTGCAATGTTGACATTATAAATGGATGAAGTTCAGTATTTCCTGCAAGATATGTGCTATTCTCCATGGAATTTCTTTTCAGTTCAGAACCTAACTCCAAAGACAATCAGCATTTGCACACTACAGACCTTTTTGTCAGTGCATTTTGATATATAAACTGGAAAATGTCTCATCATCTCATATTTTAGTAAATAGGTATAAGCAGAGTTCTTTTCTAAATAGGTACAACATATTTCAAAGAATAAAGAGAATATCACTTGGGAATTTCTGTCTTGCACTGAAATGACAGTTACTTTGTTCAAAATTTGTTTTTGAGAGACTTCAGAGTGCCACAGAAAAATGTTGCCTGTGCATAATGAGAAAATGGAATGAGAATGAACAGAAACATAGTTAAGGAAGTTAATCTTTTAAGAACCCTACTGCATCCAACCTAATTAGTCTTGTATTCTAACAGGGTAGAGCCAAAGAGCTGGCTAATATTTATTTAGCTAGCTGGCTAATAATTTTTTAAAAAAGAAAAAATCCTAATTGTGATGTGTGATTAAATCAATCTTTTATGTGTTCCTGACCATATATGAGTATATGAAAGTCTTCATCATTGTCAAACATTAACAAAAACTTACTTTGAACTAAAATTCTTGATTTTTTTTAATAGTTTTTCATTTTGAAAACTTCCCTAAGGATTAATCTGCACTTTGATTCAGTAAGATTACCACAGAGATTTGTTTTCAAATTACTTTTCTGTAGGTGACACCAAGAGTATGAGGGAAAGTTAAATGGACCAAAAATCCCCAGCAATTCATAAATTCAAGATGCCATTTTCTTTATATCTCACTGTTCCTTCTGGTTCCCCACTGGTGCTTCACTGAGTCCTCTTGAGATTAATAAAGAGCTGCACACTGCCAGCAACTGTTCTCAGCCACTGTGTCTTCATCCTCCTTCCCCTTTTGCATAATTCAAACAAATTCAGGAAAAGGCAAATGAGCAACATGATCATAGGCACCCTTTACCCATTTTTTTTTTTTTTCTGCCATAGACCACTGATTTCTCTGCCTCTTTTTAAAGTCTCTTTTGTCTATGACTCAGTGATAGCCATTTGTATAGACAGGTATAACATTAGAAAATCATTTATATTCATAGAAAATGGAAGACATCTGTCCATGGTCACTAGCTATATCCTTTTACTGGGAAAAAGTAATGGTTGTAATGGGTGACATGGTTTAGTGTGAGGTGTCCCTGCCCATGGCAGGGGGGTTGGAAATAGATGATCTTCAGGTCCTTTCCAACCCTAACTATTCTATGATTCTATGAAAAACAATTCAGCCTCAACGTGTTTTATAGAAGTGATCACATTTTTAATATTTTCCTGGATCAGCTATAAAAAAATATTTTTAATATAATTTTTTATATTTGAAAGCTTTTAATTCTGATTTCAGACTTCAAAGATTATTTGGCTCAACCCTTATAGCCTTAAGATGATAGCAAACTGAGAATCTGAAGTTAAAAATCTCATCCTTATAAATGAACTATTTCAGGAATTACCATCTGTAATCTCAACTGATCCTGCCTTGCAGTTATGTCTCTAAGCTACTTGTACACAATATGCAGCTTCCTGTCATCTGACAATTGTGCCAGCTCAGATGACACTTCCAAGCAAAAGTTTCACATGTCATTCTTTGCAACATAAGCTGAACTTGGTAGAGATCAGCAGCCTTCCATGAGATCTCTTTCCTCAGGCTCTGCTGTGACTGTAACACCCTTCAAAATGTCCCATGGAAATAAACTTTCTGATGTTTTCTGCAATATGTTAGAAATGTGATACCTGAATCACTGAGACAGCAAATTTAGCACAGACAATTCCATATGTAACTCCAAATGAAATAAGCTCCAAAGTTGTAATAAAATCTTTAAAGAGTGTATCAACAGCAATGAAAAAAAACTTCCCAAGCATAAAGGGTTATAATATTTTGTACATATATATGCTACAGCAATGTCTCCTACCCAGGAAGATTAGGTTCATCTTTTTTGTTTTGTTTTTTTTTTTTAGTTTTTTTTTTTCCATTTTGTTCTCTGCTGCATAAAAATACCACCTGCCAAGTTACAGAGTATTTACAGATCTATAATAAATTCAGTATCTTCTTTAAAATTGTTAGCAGATGTTGAATTATTTTGGAATTAACTTATTCTTTTGGTTCCTTGTAGCAATTAACTGCGTAGCAGTTCTCTGAAGTGTTGAAGAATCTAATTTTTCATTTGCATAATTGTTTGTTCTAGTTAGTACTTTAAAATCAAATCTTACAAAAAGCAGTGCAACAGAAATGAAAAGAGCAATAAATAAGTAAGTAGCTGTACAGCTGATGAGAGACTGGTTAAGGCTATTTATGTGCTACCTAAAACTCAAATGAAGATCAGAGATTTCAGAAGATGAAGTTTTTATGAGTTTAAATTAGACTTACCTCCAAGTTAAACATGCAGTCGCTAATTGGAGAAACAGTGGCAAGGAAGCAGAGAGATCAGCATGTCTGACCCAAAAGAGGAACGTAGAAATTATTTAGAAGATAAAATTGTATCTCCTCATGTCTCAAAGCCTTTCGGTCCTTTTTTACCAGTACCCACTTCACCCACTGGCTCCACTGTGCCATGAATTTCTATAGTACCCCCGCTGCCTAGAGAGGAGAAGGTTATTACCTTTTCATAACTCTATTCCTTCTGAAAAAAAGAAAAAAAGAAGAAAGTTTCCTTTGAATGTTATGAAGTCGCTTTGATTACTATCTAGATTTTAAAGGCTATAGGAAAGGAAGAATTCCTGAAAATTCAATAAACAAATTAATAAAAAAAAGAAATCAGGCTTATAAAATATTACTTTTGATAAATTGAGTGAACAATACTAGTCCAGGGTTACAAGGATATTGCGTAGCTTTCCACTGTTCCAAAATAACCCTGAAACTGAATTGAACTGGGTATTTACAATTTGGCCTCAAGACAGAGGTAAACTTCCACAGCAAAGAATCATCATAACAGACAAGCTAGACTTGGAGAATCTGAAGTAGAAGAAGCATACTGCCGATTTATCCTCTTGCTGTGATTACCCTCAGTCCTTTCACACGTTCAGTTTGTTGGCACATGAACTGAATAGGCTTCATGCTACTTGACATGCAGAAGTTGACATAGAAGCCATCCAGAACTAAGACGAGTATACCACATGGGTCACTTAAGAGATATTGTTTGCATCCCTTTTTTAGACTTCTCTTAGCTCTGACTGAAGAACCAAGTGGATCCTTGCTGAAGGGAGCACATGATAATAATAATCTCTTGTACACAAACACACCACTGTTTACATTTCCAAAACATTCTTCAAATACCAGCCAGTTAAGCTTATTCCTAGCATCAATGTAATTATTCAGTTTCAATTTCAAAGTAAACACTAAAAATATAGATCTTCCATCTATCTTTCTCTAGTATTCTGTCTCTAGCAAGACGCTTAACATCTCAATGCAATGAATTTAGAACATGCTGGAGTGTATTTTTTTACAAAGCATCAAATGAAAAATTTCCACTGACCCCAGCTTTAATTGTATCTTGTTTATTGTAGAGTACTGCCTTAGAAAGTCTTTCCAGAAATTTCAATGACTTCCTAAATTAGCCGTCATCCTATACTATGCAGCTAAGACAGTTAAAGCTATATCATGTCCGCTACAGTAATTAAAATGATCTAATGGTGCTGATAAGTTGTACTTCTTGGTCTGGTATCCTTTTATGCTCTTTAATTTGCATCCACAATCTCTACTCCAGATAAATTACCTTAGCTATTGGAAGCCTTTTGACTAGCTAATATAACTACCATTGGACTGGAAGCTGAAAATTCATGCAAACTTATTCTAATAACTTCTTTTCCCCTTTTTTTCTTTTACAAGCCCACCAGCTTTTCCACTGCAACAAAAACCATTACTTGTTACTCACTGTAGCATATCTAATTTTAGATTGTAAACTGCTTTGGGCAAGTGTCATGTCTCTTATGCATTGTGCAAACTGGATAGTGAACACTGTATAACCTGAACAACAACAACATGGGTCTGGATCATACCCTTAAGTGAGATACACATACAGCCTTATTTACAGATATTGCCTTGTAGCCCAGTCTGGGAGAAGGGGATATGTCAGCTAGTGTCTCAGTGTCACTCTCTAACAATAAAACCCTGCTTGAGATCACAGAAGAATTAGCTGTAGGGTTGAAGGAGAAGTGGCTAGATGAAGTAAAGGAATTTAAAAGGGCACATTATCTATTATAATAACTAAGTGCAGGTTATCAATAAGTTCTAGTCCAAAGAGAAGCCCTGAGCAAAATTCATTAGGCCACAAAATTATAACTTGCAACAATTATTATTACTTATTATCTCATGATAATAATAAAAGGAATAAATTATGTTTGAGCACGTTCAGGACTAGCTGTCTGTTTCAGTGAAGTCCCTCCAGATTTATGTTTGTGCAAATGAAAGCAAAAATTGCCCTAATTCATTCTCCTGAGTTTCTATGAAAGTCACTTGGAATGGTTCCTCTCACCCTCTAGCTATTTTAAAAGGCATCACAATATAAAGATTTATTTCCTGCCAGACTGCCAAATCCTTGACATTTTAAGCTAGCTGCTTCTGTTTGATAGCAAGCGCATACATTTTAACTGTATCATCAGAGGTCTTCAGCTTTATGTCCACAGGTTATATGATCTACCCATGCCTACATTAACACTAACCATCACATCTAAAACAGAAGTATCGGAAAGAAAAAGAGCTCTAGTCACTGTACTAAGCAGTAACAATTTTCCTGCAGATCTCTATTAGTCAAAATCATCACAGAAACAAAAAGAACAAAAGAAAGGAGACAGGTGGACTTAATTTCATTTCTCAGACCCGTGAGTCTTGCAAAAAATGTCCATCATTGTAATAATAGACAGAAAGACGTAAAACAATTTTTAAATGATAATGAAATAAAATATTAAATGCATTTTTTTCTTGGTACAAATAAATTACATTATTTTTAATTATTTGGCTGTCAAATGTTGCTTTCTGTTTCAAACTTTTTAGCTGGACTCAAGCCTTTGCCTTTTATTAATCTTTGTTACATAGCTTCTGAACAGAATCTTAATAATAAGCTGCTTTTCAGCATCATGAAGTTAATTTATATTAATTTCATTCTTATCTTCCATTCAGTAACCTTTCTATCCACTGTCTACCATTAGGTTAGAACAGAGCATTTTGACTATTTTGATGTTTTATCAATTATTTAGATGTTCTGATTTAGTTTTAGATAGGCCCTCAAAGTGCTGTAAAATGTTTATTAAGTGTGTTAATAGCACAACTTGACATAACCAGGACTATTTTTCATGCATCTACTAAGAATTAACCTGTAAAGATATAAATAGCAAAGCTCAAATCATCTTTGAAAGTATGCACATTTGAAGTTTGTAGACTTTTCTGAGATACATGCACTTTTGAATATGTAACTCTGTCCTGGGTTCAGCAGTAGCAGTCATTTTTCTCCTTCTTAGTAGCTGATGCAGTGCTGTGTTTTTGATTTTGGTC